>VDFB02271791.1:0-245519 GCA_007258455.2 Sequoia sempervirens
TACTCAAGACCAATGGGAAATGGGATACCAACCTTTTTATTCTCAACACATCTCTTATTCACTTCTATAATTTGCCTACAAATTTCAATGAGAATGAACCTATCCTCTGCATATTTAGGTAATTTGTGAGGTAGTCCATCATACCCTCCAACTCTAATATAGGTGAACCTTTGAAACTGAATGAATGGCTACCATACTTGTTTATAAGTTTATGGCCTCGAGAGAAATCCTTTGCCCTAAATCACCTTGAAATTCTCTGACCAACCTCATGGTGAATACATCGTTCACCCTTGTAAATTTGTGGTAGCTTCTCTCCAATTGTAGGTCAAGGTGCAATAGTTGTAAATCTAAATTTATTCATCAAAATATTCCATAGGCCAGAGTCCTAGCAAATGCCTGGTACTTGCCAAAGAATAAAATAGGTATGAGGACGTGTAGAAGGATTTATTGAAAGAAAATCTCGATATGATATCATGCAACCTATCACTAGTAAGAGTTACCCAATCCAATTATTGATGCCCCACATAAATGATCTAAACAAAGAAAAACACCCATTCTTCAAAATCATGGGCTTTCAAATTGCTTCTCAATCTATGTAACAACATAATGATATCTAAAATCTCATCCCTGAAATGTGACCTGTGCAAATTTTTAGGTAGTTGGGATTTCCCTTTCTTTGGAACTGTAAACCATTCCCTAGCAATGATTTTATTGTAGTACCCTTTATTTTCACTAAAATGACCTTGTGATAAGGTGAAGTTGAAGTCTACAAAACCTTCTTTTTTGAGTAGCTTGAAACAAGCACTAATGATAGCTCTATCAAGGTTAATTAAAAAATTATCATCTTTTGTCCTTATCACCTAGTTTAAGGGTCGTAATGGTTGATGCACTCAAGGACAGGATCTGGGCACTACATAGCTACAGGGACGGCAGCTGCTTCAAGCTAGTAGCTTTCAACCAACCTTTAAGTGATTGGAGCTCTATCTTGCTTGTTCACCCTTTCCAAAAATTCATAAAGATTTATGTGCCCTAACCTAGTATCACCAATTTTACGTAAGGAGTTGGTTAAACTGGCCAAATGTTTGTATCCGAAGTAATTATACTTCATCCTTACTTGAATTCTAACTCCCAATTTCAATTCTTTAATTTTGGAAGAATTTTTCCAGACTATCACCTAGAAATTACGACTTTTGATTCTAGGAATTCATTCAACACAAGTAATGGAAGTAGATGCTATGATGTTAGGAGTGAACTTACCAGTTTAAGTCTTCCCTGAGAATTTCTACAATTGACATTAATTTCATCTCATTCAACTCTGAAAACAATAAATGTAAGGTAGGTGGTTTCCTTGGTGCCAACTTCAATTTTTCTTGATGAAGAAGAAATTCATAGTTTTGATTAGTTCTTAAAAAAAATTTGGAGTCTGACAATGGTTTCAAAACCTTGATTGTTCCTTGCTTCAACCATTTTCTCTCTTTCCTTTTCAACTTAATATGGGAGTACTTGAAGTTACGAGTAATGTGTCAAGATTCGAAAAGGTTGTGAGAACCTTGTTAGGTACCAAAAGAGTTGCCACAACTCACAAAATACCTTTGAAATTTGGGGAGGCTTCATACCATTCTTCCTTTGGTCATAAAACACAAAGTTTTTGGTTCAATGTCAGAGCTCGACAAGGTTGTGAGAACCTTGTCAGATCCCAACAATGATTTCAAAACCAAGAAAAAGAGACCCCTTTTCTTCTCGATGATATTTTCAAGGAATTTTTTAGGAAAAACACGAGGTTTCAGAAACCTCAGGGACATTCGAAAGAATTTTGAAAACCAACTTAGGAACCATTGGTGTTGAAAAATATTTAATGCCGCTAAATGAAAATATTGAAAAGGCAACAACTTGTTGAGATTAAGGCGAGTTGTGAAAACCTCGTCCTGGGGCCCTACAAGGTTGTGAGAACCGTGTTAGATTTTGATGATGGTTTTGAAATTGCCTTAGAGAACCAACTCTAGAAAAAATGACTAAGTATTGTTCAAAAGATTTTTAGGAACTCAAATAGTATGGTTAACAAAATCGAAGGACTTGAAGACCTAAATAATTTAGACTTATCCAAATAATGAGCAAAAATGAGATTTTGAAAATGGGTGAGATATTATGGACTAAAATCAAGGAAACAAATAATACATTGAGTGTGCTTTGGAGGATAGGATTTTTCCACAAGGTTTTCCTAGGATATGTCTTATGTCATACATTTTCTTTATTGTAAGATTGAGATTTGTAATATTTTTACATTTTTCCTCTCATGGGATTAATGTAGGAATTATTAATTTCATTTCTTGGTAATGTTAGAAATATAGTAATATTTGAATAACCTAAGAAAAAGTTAAAAGATATTTAGTATATAAAACTATTAATGCATAAACAAAAATAGACCAAAGATTTTGAGAGATGTAAAAAATTCCAAGATAAAAAATTTGCATTAATATAATAAAGAAAATATATTGAATCCATTGAGGTGGGAAAGAGACATACAATATAAATATCCTTATAGTTTCCAAATCAAATGAGGATGAAGATAAGGCATAAAATAAAAAATTAGGGATTGTCTGTCCAAGTTTCTAAACCTACGAGGATAAGGAAAAAGATAAATCTCATGAAAGGAGAATGTGCAACTCATTATCCTATCCTACCAAATTAAACTTAATAAAAACATGAAATATCATACTTAGGATAAACATAACCAAAGTAATAAAATTATTATACTAATAGGTATTATATATTTGTTTTGAGTTTCTATTTTAGTGATATTATGGAGGTAATTCCTTTCACTTGTTATTAGAGATTTGTTTTGAATTTGTGATATTAGTGATGTTGGGTGAATAAATCCTTTAATTTGGTATTAAATCTTATTTTTTTATTGGTGATGTTATAAGAATAGTTCCTTTCAATTGATCTTAGAAAGTGACCACATAATATTTCCCAAATGTCATTACAAGGGTTTGACCTCATAAATGTAGAGAGGGGGTTGATTTAGGAAATGTGTTATTATATGTTTAAAGGTTCCCAAAAATGACTTATATAATTAATAAGTTGATGTAATTTAGGGAGAGGTGGGACATCAATGTGATAGTTTTTAGATTGTTAATAGAAGACATGACTATCACACCAACACCAACAATATAATTAGAAAGAGATTATGTTAGAGGAGGGGATATGGGAGGAGGGTCTAGGAGAAGGAGGATATGACTATGAGAATGGGTGAGAGTAGTTGCATGGCTAAGGAGTGGATACGAAGACAAGGAATTATAGTATTGTTACCATTATGCACCATTAACGACTCCTCATGGCAACTAGGGGATCTAGTTATGAATGATATTTGAGTTTAAGAGATGATATAGGAATAAATTTGAGAGTAGGAAACTATTTAATTGATTAGTTTAGTTTGGGTTTCATGACTATAAGAGAATTGACATAAGGTTGGAATTGGAGATTATGATTAGGGTCTTATAGGGGCTTCACCTTAGATTGAATAGTCATATATATTGAGAGTAGGGACATCACTAATGGGAGTAGAAAATGGACATAGCTAGTTTTTTATTAATATATTTGATCCATTTTTGAGATAATAGATGACATACATTTACCAAGTGCTAGAGGTGAGTCTTATGTAGTGAGAGTGTGACAATGCACACCACCTATTGGGAGGACATGCAATGAGCTACTATAGTGAATCAAAAGTATGCCATAGGAGATATATTAGGCACAAGCTTATATAGAGGGCCTTTGAGGAGAGTAACACCAATCCAAGTAAATTCCTCTCTCCCTCATTTACTCCTCTGTTTTAGTGGCGTAATTTCCTCTTGTCCTTCCAATGCCTTCTCCACTAATCTTCACGCGTGAGATTTCAACCCAATCTCCTCAAATACCAAAGTGCAAGGTAAGTTGTAGAGAGTGTAGTATTTGAGATCTATGAACATTGTGTTTTATTTGAATATGTGATTTATTATTACCTATAATATCCCAAACCAAAACAATAATGTAATTTCAGTTCTTATCCTTCTATAAATATTTAATAGTTTTGACAATAATATTAGGAAATTTTTTTAGATATATTAATTTGGTACTAAGGGAGCCAAACCCGTAAATACATCACATTTATATATTTGATCAAAACTATAAAAAGGAAAAAAAAAGCCAAAAATATATACTAGCATTCTGTTTAAAGGGCACCTACGCCTCCTCTACATCCTTGTCCAGGCCCTCCCTCGACACCACCTCCCCTTGTGGCATGAAGAGAGCTACCACCGCTAGTTCTTGCCATCATTTGGTATGCTTCGACCAGTTCTTTTAGTAATGCAACATAACCCTCCACCTCCTACACTACCACCTCCTGGTCTTCCCCAACACTCTATACTATGAACGGGATCCATGGGTCGTTGTAGTTTAAAGTGATTTGTAGCCATAACCTAGTTATGGGCCTTAGTACCCAACCAACCACAACCCATGCTAGATATTTTTCCATACCCTCTCTCCATCGTGCCTTCACCGACCTTCTCATTAGCCATTTTATTGTCTTTATGTCCTCCTACACTTGTAGAAGCCATGCCATGAACATGGATGCAATGTCGTTGCTTACTCAATAGCAATTATTTGAGACCAGAAACTGAAATCCTAGAATGGCTTTGATCACATCCATTATCTCCGAGTCCTCAACGTTAAACACCTTTCACAACCTTTGATCAATTATTCTCCCTCTGAATGCCATCTGCCTTTCTTTGGCATCTAAATTGATAGTAGTATCCATTGCTTTAGCTACCATATTACCTTAACTTGCGGGCTCTTAAAGTCGTTTCGCCGCCAACCTCTCTCCCTCATTTACTCCTCTTTGTCAGTGGCGTAATTTCCTCCTATCCTTCCAATGTCTTCTCCACTAATCTTCACGCGTGAGATTTCAATCCAATCTCCTCAAATACCATCATCAATGTTATTTGTCATGTCAATTGCAATTTCGGACAATCTGTCTGCCTCCTCATTGCCTTTGTGATATATATGTGTGTCCTCCAATTGGCCAAGGCTCCCCCATATTTTGGGAATAAATTTTTGAATCTTCCAATTTACAGTCTCTCTTTTACGAATGACATTAATTATAATCATCAAATCTCCTTTCAGGTGAAATTGTTTGAAATCTTTTTTTTTTTACACAAATCTATCCTTATCCATGCTGCTTGTATTTCAGCTTCATTATTCATTCCCACTATCAATTTTATCACCTCTTCTGCAGGTATCATTCCTGTTTGATCTCTTAAAATGCATCCTACTCTAGAGGGCACCAAGTTTCCCCTAGAAGCACCGTCAAAGTTCACTTTCACCCATCCTTCGTCTGTAGTTACCACTTCACATCAAATCTAGGATTAGTAGCAGGATTATCCCAACACTTCCCATTAATAGGAATAATATTAATATTTTAATAATCAAATAAGATATTAAATAAATTATATATAATTCATTATTTACCATCAATAATATTATCACATTTACAAATAAAAAATGACATATATAACTCCTAATCTTAGTATTACAATTAACAATAAATAAAATAATATAAAATCTTAATCTTTGTGTTGTTACATCAATGACTATAATAAATTTTAAAAAAGAAATTCATACCAATAAAAATGGAAAATTTAATCAATACAATATGGTTAAATTCTACATCCAATGAAGCTCAAATACAAACTTTGTATGAGATCACCCCTCAAAATCACTAGGGTTTTCATCCTAGGATTTCCATACTCAAAATAGATTATGAAAGGAACTTGGTCAAGTTTAGATGATGATCCTAAATGAAATTCACTCTTTTATATCCTCCATAAACTTGATAGATCAACCACCGAGCACACTCACAACTTTAAATTTGAATAGTGATCAAAGGCAAGAAAGATTCCACTTTGATGTTATGACACCAAAAAAACTACTAGAAACAATATAAAACATGCTAGGAATTTAGGAAGGGAATGAGAACACATGTGGAAATATTGGGATTAGGGGTCAACCATGCCACTAAAAACATAGTATAAGTCAAGGTATGGGATATATGGAAGACACGATAAGATAAAGAAGTATGAAAATATAATATGAAGAAGGGAGGAGGGGTGGCGGGAAGAAAAGGAATATTCAAGAAGGAAAAATGGAAACATGGAAGACACAAGTACCCACCTAATGTGTATAGACTTAGATTGACTGAAAATGGGCATGATAGGTTCACCCCACTCAAAATTATTTGCCCTCAACAAATTTTAGGTTCAAGTGTTCTAGTATCTATAGTCCTTCCCATGTTGCATCCTCCAACAATAGATATTTCCACAAAATAAAGTACTCCATGATGCTTCTATTTATCAACTTCCTCTCCTTTACATCCATGACTATTTTAGAAATTGAAACCAATTTTCTATCTTCATTAATTAGAGGAAAATCATACAAAGGTTTTGTATGTTTTCCTAGCACCCTTTTGAGATAAGACCTGTGAGAAATATTATGTATTTTTCTTTCCTCTAGAAGTTCCAATTCATAACCCACTTCACCAATCCTTCTCATAATTTTGTAAGGCCTAGATAGAAATTTGGTTCGATATTTTCTAAACTGCTTTCCTTTAAGGAAGATTTATTGTATTGGTTATAATCTCACAAAAACCATGTATCTGATATCAAATTTTTATACATCTTCTATTGTGTGGTTGTAATCTCACAAAAACTATGTATCTAATCTCAAATTTTCTATGATAATATCCATACACATTCTATTGGTTCTAAGATTGCTAGAGATTATTCTGGAGAGATGTAAAAATTTCTTGTCTATGTTTGATCAGATTACTTGCTCTTAGTACTCTATTATTTGATATAAAATGGCCAATGAAAATTTAGGCTTCATCCCTATACAAGGCCATAAATAGTATCATGTTCATTGATATGTGGGAGGTTGTATTGTAATAGTGTTCCCCTAAGTAGAGCCATTTAATCCAAGTTTTTAACTGGTTAGCAATATAATTTCTTAAACAACCTTCCAACCATTTATTCACAATCTTCTTATTCTATCCATGCACATGAGGGTGGTATTTGGTGCTAGGGGAGAGCTGAATTCCTATAAAAGGAAGAGCTCTTGATAAAATAAAATCATGAAGTGACTATCTCTATCATTCATGATGCTCTTGGGTAGTCCTTGGATTTTCATCTCTTCCTTTAAGAACAAATAAACCACTTATGTTACCTTAAATATGAATAGATGAAAAATAAATGTACATTATTCATTAGTCTATCAACAACAACACATATTTAATCCTTATCTTGGACCTTCGAAATTTTTGTGGTGAAGTCCATGGAAATACTTTCCCATTTTTTCTCTAGGAAGAGTAAGGGATTCCATTTTAATTTTTTTGAGAAATGATGTATTATTTGGTATGGCTAAGGACATCATCGTTGATTCCCTTCCATGTGAACCTTTCCCTAATCTTTTTGTAGGTATTGAAGTACCCAAGGTGGCCAACAAAAGGAGTATCATGAACTACCCTCAAAATTTGTCCCTCCATCCTTGATTTTTACACCAAGTAGACTCTTATATTTTAGAGAATGAATTAATTTGGAACTATGTACCTATCATCCAAAAACTTCCCTTCCAACACATCAATTTCAAATAAAATATTGGCATGCTCTTCTATGATTTCATTCTTTCAATCTATGGAAATATAAGGCATGGAGTATAGATTTTATTGTCTAGAGAATGCATCGACAACAACATTCTTTTTCCATTTCATATACTCAACATTAGTCATAGGCTTGGAGTTTTCTCATATATTTTTTCTTATTTAGTTATTTTTGATTGAGGAAATAAATCAAGCTATTATGATTAGTTTTAACCATAAATGAACCACCCACCAAGTACTTCCTAAATTTGACCGATACATGCATGATAGCCAACATCTCCTTATCATATTGGATACCCACCTTTTTTGTGAGTTTTTTACTCTCAAAGTAAATGAGGTTTTTTTTATACACAAGTACTACTCCAACTCCTTCTCCTAATGCATTGCATTCCAATGTGAGAGGAAAGGAAAAATATAAAATTTCTAAAATAGGACACGAGATCATTACTTATTTTATTCTATCAAATGTGTGTTGTGCACCATTGTTCTATGCAAAATCTCCCTTATATTTTAGGTTATTTAAAGATACAAACAACTATTTGGGAGAATCCTATAAAAAATACCTATTATAGCTACAAAGGTCAAAGAATCCTCGTATTCATGTCAAGGCCCTGGGGAGGCTAATACCGATTTTTTTTTTATCTTCCCCATGTCCACCTATATTCCTTTTGCACTAGTGATGTGACATAGATACAAGATCTCTATCATAATAAACTCACACTAGATGAACCCTTAGAAATAACATTTGTGCTTACAAAATTTCCAACGCTTAATCAATGTGTCATAGGTGCTTCTCCCATGTCTTGTTATAGATCAAAATTTCATCAAAGAAGACATGACATTTTTCTCTAATTTTCTTGTAATTTTTTTATTTATACATAACTAGAAGGTTGCTAGAGTGTTTATTAAACCAAAAAAAATGACCAAAAACATATAATTCCTATAGTGACACTAAAATTCCATCTTTTAAATATCATCGACTCAAACTTTGATCTACCAGTGGCTCAAATCAAGATCAATTTTTGAGAAATATACTACTCCATGAAGCTCATATATCAATTCATCGATCTTAGGAATGGGGTATCAATTCTTGATAGTTTTCTTGTTTAGTGCCTTGTAGTCAATGCACATTTATATTGTTCCATCTTTCTTATACACCAAAACTATAGAGGAAGCAAATGGAACTAAGTTTTTTCTTATGTGTCCCATTTTTAGTAGCTCCTTAATTTCATTTTCAATTTCTTCCTTAATATGTCTTTTGTGGTGGTGGTAGAGAGTAGTGATGATAAGATTTTCACCCTCCTCTAGTGTAGTGATGTGATCAAAGCCTCTATTTGATAGTTTCCCTAGAGGAATACTATTGAATGCTTTACCATTCTTCTCCAAGATACTTTTCACATCCTTTCCTTCATTCCTTTAGTGGGTTTTCTGACAATCACCAAACATTGAGCCCCCCATGTTACTTTCTTATGGTGGAAAATCCTCTCCATTATCTTAGTTGATACAATCACTAGTGATTTATTTAGAATTTCATATAGTATGAATTTATTTCCCTCTAAGTAAAACTTCAATTTCATGGTTTGAAAGAATTGTATGATCTCTTGTAATGAGTGTAGCCACTAGATACCTAGGACCATATCTATGTCTCATATAATAATAACATAAAAGTCATCCTTCATATCATATCCTCCTAGATAAAGATTTAGCTGAGAGATATTTCTATTACATTGGATGGTGAAACCATTAGCCACCATAACACTAAACCCTTTATAGTACTTTATATTTAGGCCTTGATTCGCTACCAATCCATTTAATGTACCTTTAAGTGTGTCTAACCTTGCAGAACCCCATGAATGTGAAAGGGAATGTATCTTTGAGTTTCAAAGAGTGTGTAAAGAGTACCTTTATCATGTATCCTTCCTCTTTTTATTGTTCTTCTTCTAGAATATCCTATTTAATGTCTTCTTCACTTTATGGTTTGGATTCCTTAGATCCTAACTTTTTTATCAAACCTTACTTCAATGTAATGCACTTATATTTTCTCAATGCATATATGTGTAGGTGACCATGGATCCTTGTAGATAAAACATTGCTTCTTCCTCCTCAATTCATTCCTCGCCTCAATGTTTGTTCTTAATGGGAGTCTCTTAGTTGTAATTTTTTTATGAAAATGATTCTTTGGAAAAAAGGTTTTGGTCTAGAGATTATTCTTTGGTATGGAAGTATCCAATACTAAATACCACTTTATTGCCTCTTGTAGGGAAGGTGGTTTGAATTCCTCGACTATCCCATTGAGATATTCAATTAATCCTTTAATCAAGAGCATAGTCAATCTTCTCTTTGTGATGTCTAGAACCATTATTGTGATGTAATTTTTCCTCCTAAATTAGTTTAAATATTAGCAGCAGATTTAATAGATTAAACTATAGAGTTAAGATAATTCACAAGATGTAATGTTACTAAAATAATATAAATAATTGATAAAATAACCAATGTAACTATGATATGCAATAACAAGGATTCTATAGGGAAGGTAATTCTCTGGCTGATTTGTTTCCAAATAAGGTTGTCTACTTTAATAATTTCAAGGTGTGGGAGGAGTCTCTCTCCTTCCCAAGGAAGCCACTTTCTTTTAATGCGAAATGATAGCTAATTTAGAGCTTGTGATTTGGGGTGATCGAGCAATTATTTCCCTCCTTGTTACCACACGTTTTGTGGGTTATATTTTTCCTAATCTTGTGTTCATTCTTAATTTTGCAAGAGTGATTTGGACTTGGTTTTTGTTAATGGTGACTATCGAAATGGGTAGAGATAGAAGTAGATTCGAGCCTCTACCTTGTGAGGGTTGGAAGAAGAAGGAAAAAATTTGGAGAATCCTGAGGCATGGGCTAGAAAAGCTTCATGTCCATGATCCCAAAGCCTTACAAAGTTTGTTTGTTGTTGGCGCAATAGATGTTTGGAGGTGAAGGGAGTGGAGTTTTTTATTAATGAAAATTTTATTGCCTTTATCACTGGGTTACCGACATATGGCCATAAATTTTACAAGGAAAGGAAGAGAAACGATGATGCTATGAACCAATTCTTCAAGGACAATGAACGTGCGAAGCTTATTAAGATGCTAGCTTGGGGGTATTAATAGACTTCTTTGAAGTGTATCTAGGCTGCAGAGGTCGAGGTTATTATGCAGTACGTTACTCTTGAAGGCCGTTTCACTGCTATTCTAGGCAACCATTTTACCTTGCTTAATCATTTTAGACATGAGTTGCATGTTTCTCTCCCATGTTTTCTCCTATCATCTTTGGAAGTTTTAATTTATGCCCATTTGAAGAACTTTAGGGCCCTTGTCCCTCACAAGGGCCTCATATTGCTCATAATGGAGCATGTGAGAGCTCATACACTTTCCAAGTCTATTAAGCGAAAGGAGAAGGCCACAAGTGAGGATTCCTTTTTGACTGACTTAGAGACGAGTGTTGATGGAAATGTTGATTGGAGTGTGAAGGAGGATAACACTGTGGGGGGGTCCTTGTCCCCCATGGTGACCTCATCTAAAAAGAGAAATAAGGGGAATTTAAGAAAGAAGGGCCCCGCCAAGAAGTTAGTTATGCAAAAACCAGATTCCCGTGGGTCCCCATTAGATGGGGAAGATACTAATATTAGCTCTGGTGGCTCTCATTGATGGCAGTCCAAGGAGAATGTTGTGTAACATGAGGTTGATTTTGGCGAGTCTCGTAGTAAGGAGAAGGACCAGTTTGTGGAGGCTAGGGTTGATATAGTGAAGGAGAATCTATGTAGGGCTTCCAGAAGGATTGCTAATTTAAAGAAGTAGGGTTCAAAAGGTGGTAGGAAGGGAAAGAAGGTTACTCTGGAATAGGAACATGTAAAGGATGTGGCAGACATGAATGTTGTTATTGATGACTCCCCAGTCTGACAGACTTCTCCTCGTGGGGAGGGTGATGGGGTTCCTGGCAGTGAGGAGGCTTGAGTTGAGAAAATTGTGGGTGAGGATGTTGAGGTGAACCCCAACCTTGGGAAGCCGGAACTGTTGAAGGTTAATCCTCTTTCTGAGGATTTTTCTTATTTGAATGATGACAATACCTCCATGTTTGAACTATTGGATATTGGTTGATCGGGTACCACATGCACCTTTAAACTCACTAAATGGGTGTTGTAGGAATTTTAAAAGGTCAATATCAAGATCAAGGGATTGAAGGAGAACATGAAAAACCAACAAAAGGGTTCTTTGGATCTTCTCATAGAGAGGTTGGTTGACTTGGAATGTTCCTTTGCAGATTTTAAAGCCCAATGTGAGTCGTCTTGGTGAAATGGAGGGAAGGATAAAGGAAACAAATGAGGATATCAGGAAGTTACTACAGGTTAGCCATAGATCAGTTAAAAATAGTGTAGATCCCCTGAAGGTTCTATTTGGTAAGATTAGTGAACTCAAGGAGGATCAAATGTACTTTGCGGATATGCTTGAGAATGACCAGACCTCTAAAGGTAAGGGGAAGAAGACTGCTAAAGATGAGGCTAACGACCCATGCACTCGAACAAGGGGGAACCTTAGGAAGTCCTTCGAGGAAGAGAAGAAAGATCTATTGGACATGGTGAACCTACACTACAACCAAGAGATCGAGGTGGCCAACACCTTGAAAAATATGAAATAGATTTGGTGTTTCTATTGTTTTTTCTGTTTCTACTTTTTTGTTGTTGGGTCATCGTTTTTTGGCTATTGCTTTATTGTTGGCTACTACTTATGCTTTATTGTGTTTTTCTATTGTAGTAGAATTTTAGTCTAAAGTTTTGTAAAGGTTTTCGAGTCCCTTCAAAACTTGTTTTTCCAATATAATCAAAATAACAAGGATTCTAAAGTAAATAATCAACATAGATAGTTAACATGATAAATTAAATACACATCCATATAATTCATATACATTAACACCAAAATCATATATATATACTATTCTCAATATAATTTAGATTCAATGGTTGTAATACTTATATTAAAGTCATGGAAAGGTTGCTATTTGACACTCAGAGGAATGGTTATAAGTCTAGGTTGTTTCCTAGCACAAACACCACCAGAGGAACCGATTCTTGCACAAAACCAACTTGCCTTCATAGCATAAACTCATCCCTAGCTAGGACACTCTCGAGTGTACATTGTACCCCAGTTTGGACACACGATGTGTGCCCCTTCTCCAAATGTTTAAATACCCACCTAGACCCTAACTTTCACTAATATGTGCCCTTTTAGTTCCTCTTTCCTTTTTCTCTTTTCTCCTTGAATGTTTTTTCCCATGTCTCACATGAATGATTTATATATCCTTTTGAGGGGTGGTTTCCAAACCATCACAACATTTCACAAAAGGTTTCCTTTTAATAATTATTTAAATAAATAAATATTCTTCCTTTTTAAAGAGTGTTTATACATATTCTTTATTAATCTCTCTTTTATCCAAAGGATCATAATATCCTTTATCTTATATCTCCATTTTAATTTTAAAGGGTTATTCATAGATTTCTCTTATCTTGGGGAAAAAGTCACGAACAATTCTCCCCCTATAAATTAGCTGCTATCCTCAGTAACATGAGATACATCTACATCACAACTCAAAAACAAATAATTAATAATTAAAGAAATTGATACTATATACGTTCATTCTTCATATATATATATATATATATATTCATCTACATCCTTTTCTTATTTCTATTAGAATTGGCTATGGAAAGCACAAGAGAGAGAATATGAATATGCAAATATGATTCAATTGAAATGAAAAATGTAGTAGAAACCCCTTGGTTATATAGTCAAGGTGAGATACAAGATGTCATAGGATTATGACACGAGACAAATAATCACACTTACCTAGGTTCACATGTGTTACAAGTCAAAAGATAAGATAACAACTAATGACAACTAACACCTAGAAAGATTCCTTCCTAGGACCTAAGTAGACTTAATATGTGCAAATAAGTCCCCTAGTAATGAATGAATTAGGTACAAGACTTTATTTACACCAACACCTCCCCTTAAGTGCAACTTAGGGAGTAGTAGATTATTATGCAAATAACAAAAAGATGCATCCCAGGTACTAGGCCATGTTAGGTACCCATGTACATATGCAAATGAAATGACAAAGAAATCTCTCACAAATAGAGAAAAGGAGAAAACCCAGTGGGACAAAAGTCCTCCCTAAAAGAGAGATGAAATACAAAAAATAAATGCTCTCAATATGCATGAGAAGGCCAAAGCCTCATGTGAGGAAAAAGACCCCCCCAATAAGAGAAAAGTAGAAGAGAGACAAGGTTGCCCCCCCTCAATGTTGAGTCTCCTGCAATGATGGTAGAAGCTTGACATTGAATGTTGAAGATGATCCAAAAATGTTGAACAACATTCCTCCCCTTAGGAAGAAATAAAACCATGGATGTATGTAGGATTTCAAGAAGATGTATGATGTATGATATCTTTGAAGCATGCTCAAGTGTCTCCATGTCGATGTCGAAATTTGACACACTCCAAATAGGCGTTCTAGGCCACACTGTTGAAGATATCAATCCAAAATCTAGTAGAAATGAATGTAGAACATGATCCAAAAATAAAGATATACCCTCTGAAGACAAAGAAGCCTCCTCCAAATGTTTTCCAAAAGTATCCACATTCACGTGAAATTGCAAAGAATGATCATGTAGAGATTGAACAAGAGGGTCAAAGTATTCACTCACAACAACTGAAGAAGGAGCATCTTCATGAAAGAGAAGATGAATTTCATCGATGATGTCTCCAAAATTTGCAATATGAGACTCCACAAACGAGTCTAAAATACCTATCAAGAAGCCATCAAAAGTAGCCAAATTTGAAAGACAATGAGGATCTTGCTGCACTGAATCACAAGGAGCGAAAACTATAGCAACACAAGCATCATCAACTACAATAGTAGATGGAGGATATGACATGCATGAATCAAGAACTGGATCTGATGTGAGTACTCCCAAGTTCAAGAAGCCAAATGTCTCCTCTAAATCATGGTTCACACTTGAAGTGTGATCAACAGTTGAAGGAACAATGTCACCATCAGAAGCAAATTTTTCATAGGTACACAACTAAGATGAGTGATCAACCACCCTACTAGCAATGTTCTCTCTACTCTCCAAGTCTCGAATGATGACTGAATTAGGAGTGAAATCCATAGTCCTCCCATTTCCACCATGTGTAATCTGATATATGGAAAGAAGATTGTTCATTAAATGAGGAACACACAAGAAATCTTGAAAAGTGTTGTCCCCAAAACTAATAGATCCCTTCCCAATTACACTCATGTATGTATTATTTTCCATCAAGATAGGAGACATAGTACAAGGTTGAAAAGAAGAGAAAATAGACTGTGAAGATGCCATATGATGAGATGCTCCTGAATCTAGAAGCCATCTCCTTGATCCATGACCTGAAGAAGCACAAAGAGCAGGTCATTTGGATCCTGATGTAGAAGCCAAATCAGCTTGACCTTTGCCCTTTTTAGACTATTTTGAAGAAGAAGGAGGAGGTGATTCATACATTCTAGAAGGAAAATCAAAGTGATTCTTTTTGAGAAGATTTTTCAACTAATCAATATTCTTCTTACAACAATAGTGTTCTTCATGTACTTCCTTCTTGCAATAAGTACAAGTAGGCCTCTCCTTCTTAGATGTTTTCTCTTTTGAAGATGAATCTTTATGTTCTTCTGTGGAATTAGATGTGGATTGTGTGTTCTTCTTAGGCTTGTTCTTTTGCTTTTCCTTGCTACTTGAAGACTTCTCATCCTTTGCAATCAAGGCATGTGATTTTGAAGACTTCAAAGCACCCATTGGAATAAGCTTATCTTTCTCTCTAGTGAGTTGCATAGTAAAATATTCAAAGGAAGGCATCTTAAACTCACTCTAAAAGGAATTCTTTGTAGCATAGAAAGTAGACATAAACACTGAATATTCAGGTCCTAGCTTTGAAAGAACACTTAACACCAATTGTGTATTTGATTTCTCAATTTTACAATCCTTCAATTGTGTTCTTAGTAACTTGAATTTGGTGATGAATTCTTGTATGCTTTCAAAATTACATGGATTGAGATTGATTAATTCATTCTCCAACAAATGTCCTTGAATTTCATATTTTTTCCCAAATAAGTTTGACAATGTAGTCCACATAGTCATAGGTGTATCCAAGTTCTCAATGTGAAACAACTTAGGAGACACATACAAGCACAAATAGCCAATGGATTCTTCACAACTATTCAACCACTTATTCTTTTTAGCTTCATCATCTTTTGGTTCACCATCAAGCCCATGAACTATCCTATATAATCTTTTTACTCTTAACAATTTGTTTGTTTCAGATTTCCATTTAGGATAGTTGTAAGGTGTTAGAAGTGGAATTGTAGATGGCTCCATGATGAAACAAGAAGGAAAGAACACAAATCAAGAGGAATGCAACCACAACCACAAGAAGAATCCCTCAAAATTCACTCAATCAAAGAACCCCCAAGAAATATATGAGTTTGGCACTTTATGAGTAGTACGTTTATAGTTGCGACTTGCCAAAAACAACAAAGTGGTCTTGATCTTGGTACATGCAAATGCCAAATTTGGCCACATAATCAAGTACAATTTTTGGTATAAAATGAGATTAATTTGATCATACCATTGAAAATTACACAAAAAATTATGCACTTTGAAAAAAAATTGCACCAAAAAATGTTATCGCAGGAGCAAGATATGAGCTCCTAAAGTGCCCAAAATGAGGACGAAGCAGCAACACCTATGAAAATCTGCAATTTCTGGAAAATCCAAACACCAAAACCAAAATCTGATTGCACCATTGTGTAGAGCATGAAAAATTATCCCAACTAAAAAAGATTGCTCGAAAAAAGGAGTTAAAATGATCGAGTTATGATCATTTGAAAATCAGCTTCCAAAACAAAAATGCAAATGGTGAGGGGGTAAATTTTTTTTAGAAAATGTTGACGTATGGATGACGTCAATATTCCACCCAATTAATTTTGAGTCTTCTAGCCCGTCATGGAAGAATATGCTTCTCCCCCAAGAATATTCTACAAATCAAAATCTTCTCAGATTCCCTTGAATATGCTCCACCGAAATCTTTGGAAGGAGAGAATATTCTGAAGGAATATTCTACTATTAGTTCTTTTCAAATTACTATTATATTTTTGAATTAGTGGTTGTCGAGTTTGTGTGGTGGACGTCGTTGGTTAATGGATGAGGGCCCATGGGTGTACGCTAGTTGAGGGGTGCAAAGCCACATGGCTTATCCGTAGTGAGGGTGGTATGCGATGGTACGTCTACAATTTGCAGACTACACAGTACGTGTCATAATGATGACTTGAGGGGCCGTACGACTCCTTGGGTAATTTTTTTTGCCTCACTAGACAACTACTCTGAATTTGATGAATTAACAATTGATCTTAGGGTTTTTGGCCCTTCTAGATGCGATGGAAGGGTCAAATTCGACCCAAAATGCTCCAAAATTATAGCTACCTTCTAGATCTAGCAATGATGCAATGCTAGAGGAAGAAACAATCACACTTGAATACACCTTTCACAAAGGGATTCAATCCCTCTAATTCTTCATGACTTCACTAGAATTCTTCATAAAACAATGGCACAAACTAAATTCTCATATCTTTGACCCAACTAAAGTTCCCAAGACATTCAAACTCCTTAGTAACCTCAATTTATCCAAAAACAAACAATTACAAAGTCTTCCCATTCAAATAAACTCAAATCTTCAAGTTCACAAAGGGTTTCACCATGCATATGGTCTCAACATAGCACAAAATGAGATTTCCAATTAATCTACCCCAAACAAGACTTCTTAAACTCTTCAAACTCCTTAGAAACTTCAACTCAAATGGAATAAACACTTACCAAATTTTGTCTTCACTCATAACCAACCATTCCTTCATTGGTTGTCCTACTTTAGTAGCACTCACTCTGGAAACTATCATAAATATCTTTTCATTCAGACCCTTAAACATGACTGTAATTAGCAATTTGGGTACTCATCTCAATTTTTTAAAACATAACTAAAAATGAAGATTAAGTCTTTTGGAACACGTTTTAAAACTTGTTGTCTTAGTCTTTGATTAGGCCTAATTAGGCCTTGGTGCAAATAGGGGTTTATTGATTATGCTATCTCCACCATCAATTTCCCTTAGCCAACATTTGGATCATGTTTAGTTAGATCTTCGCATGCTTATTAAACCACAAAACATCCATTAAAGCATACATATTTTGACAAACCCTTGGGTTTATCCACATGCTAAACTTTGTTTCCTGACTATACACATATTTATAGTCCAAACCTTTAACCACTCACACATTACACTTAACTATTTGGTCTAAAACCTTTGGAACATGAAAATATATCAAACTAAGAATAAACTCACCAAAAAATAGGGATTTTCATTGGTTAAATGGAAGAAACTTAATTTTCTTAGCCTCTGTTTACCCTAATCAAGGTTTTCAACAGTTTTAAGAAAAATTGCTATAACTAACTCAAAATCAAGCCAATCTACATGAAACAAAAAGTAATTGGAAGGTGATTGATTATACCACCATTTACAAACATCCACACATGTCTTCCTACCCATACAAGGTCGTACACTCACATCAAACACCAAATTTTTGAAGAAAACACAAGAAAATAGTGCCTTTACTTATTCAAAATCTGATGTACAATCACCCACACCTTCTCAATTGGTTACAAGGCCTTTTAAAAGCATTCAAACTTGTATTTTCAACTTCTAACTACCTTTTGAATGACCTACAACAAAATGACCTTTCACCTTCCAAAGTTTGCCTCTTTATGCAATTTTACATCTTTTTATAATTTGTTTGACAACTTTTACATTTTTTTTCAAAATTAGACCCAAATAACTTCAAATGACCTCCTAATGACTCTAATACATCTAAAATTACTTATATGTCCCTTGAACTATGTTGAAACAACAAAATTTATCATCCTTTCAAAATAGAATCACAAGTTTGTCATGATGCTCTTGCATCATTCTCCCAGCCAAATAAAATTCAAGTCCTCTTAAATTTGAAGTTGTCAACAAATCTCCATCCCTTGAATGCTCTACTTCTGGTCCACCTTGAAATTTCTCCTCATTGATCTTCATCTTCACCTTAGGTTTCATTTTGTTCATGCAAATCGGCTTCCTATCTTGCTTGTCAACACTTTGCTACTTCACAATTTTCATCTCAACAACTTGTCCTTCTCCAATCTGCTACATCTTGATCTGAAAATTGTTCCAAAACATTAGTACAACAAAGAAATGATATATTAATTCCATCACAATACCTCCATCTACCTTCAACTCTTTGCAAATTTCCAAGACCAATTCTTCCTTGATCATCTCTTCATTCAATCTTGTCACCAACTCCATATCTTCATCCTCTGAAATTAGGTTCTTTATCTCTGCTACTTCTTCATCTTCATGCTTGAAATTAACTACCATGTCTTTGTCTCCTTCAAATTCTTCTTCTACATCTTCAAATGTTTCGTCTTCCTCTTTTACCTTCATTTGTCTTCTTCTCCTTTTTGCTATCTCTTGAATGGGCCATGCAACTCTTTTCTTGATCTTCAAGTGCCAACATGTCATCTTCTTAATCATCTGCTCCATCTTCATCATAGACTCTACATAAAAATCACTGAACTCTGCATCCAATCTTCTCATCTCTTGCTTCAATGTTGCTATCTCTTTGTCTAACTTCTCTTGTCTCTTCCTTTCTTCCTCTGCCTACAAATTTCTTCTTAACACATCCATCTTGTCCTCTACTCAAGCAAGCTTCTCCTTGCTGCAACTTCTCTCAAATTTCTTTTCCTTCTCTTGGCAGCAACCAGGTTCTCCTTAATCTACACAACACACACAACTACAACTACAAACTCTCTACCCAACACCTTTTGTTCTTTGATACCACTTTGATGCAATGTTAGAGGAAGAAACAATCACACTTGAATACAACTTTCACAAAGGGATTCAATCCCTCTAATTCTTCATGACTTCACTAGAATTCTTCATAAAACAATGGCACAAACTAAATTCTCATAACTCTGGCCCAACTAAATTTCCCAAGACATTCAAACTCCTTAGTAACCTCAATTTATCCAAAAACAAACAATTACAAAGTCTTCCCATTCAAATAATCTCAAATCATCAAGTTCACAAAGGGTTTCACCATGCATATGGTCTCACCATAGCACAAAATGAGATTTCCATTTACTCTACCCCAAACAAGACTTCTTAAACTCTTCAAACTCCTTAGAAATTTCAACTCAAACAGAATAAACACTTACCAAAGTTTGTCTTCACTCATAACCAACCATTCCTTCATTGATTGTCCTACTTTAGTAGCACTCACTCTGGAAACTATCAGAAATATCTCTTCATTCAGACCCTTAAACATGACTGTAATTAGCATTTTGAGTACTCATCTCAATTTTTTAAAACATAACTAAAAATGAAGATTAAGTCTTTTGGAACATGTGTTTTAAAACTTGATGTCTCAGTCTGTGATTAAGCCTAATTAGGCCTTAGTGCAAACAGGGGTTTATTGATTATGCTATCTCCACCATCAATTTCCCTTAGCCAACATTTGGATCATGTTTAGTTATATCTTCTCATGCTCATTAAACCACAAAACATCCATTACCGTACATATTTTGACAAACCCTTGGTTTTATCTGCATGCTAAACTCTGTTTCCTGACTGTACACAGATTTATAGTCCAAACCTTTAACCATTCACACATTACTCTTAACTATTTGGTCTAAAACCTTTGGAACATTAAAATATATCCAACTAAGAATAAACTCACCAAAAATCAGGGATTTTCACTGGTTAAAATGAAAGAAACTTAATTTTCTTAGCCTTTGTTTACCCTAATAAGGGTTTTCAACAGTTTTAAGAAAAATTGCTATTACTAACTCAAAATCAAACCAATCTGCATGAAACAAAAAGGAATTGGAAGGTGATTGATTATACCACCATTTACAAACATCCACACATGTCTTCCTACCCGTACAGGGTCACACACTCACAACAAACACCAAATTTCTAAAGAAAACGCAAGAAAACAGTGCCTTTACTTATTCAAAATCTGATGTACAATCACCCACACCTTCTCAATTGGTTACAAGGCCTTTTAAAGGCATTCAAACTTGTCTTTTCAACTTATAACTACCTTTTGAATGACCTACAACAAAATGACCTTTCGCCTTCCAAAGTTTGCCTCTTTATGCAATTAAATACATCTTTTTGCAATTTGTTTGACAACTTTTAAATTTCTTTGCAAAATTGGACCCAAATAACTTCAAATGACCTCCTAATGAATCTAATATATGTAAAATGACTTAAATGGCCGTTGAACTATGTTGAAACAACAAAATTTATCATCCTTTCAAAATGGAATCACAAGTTTGTCATGATGCTCCTACATCGGGCAACCACTCTTTAGCTTCAAACCCTCATAGATTTGGCCTCGTATGTCCGATTTGGATGAAACAAAAGGAAAAATTGACTTTCTTGAATTGTACAGATGCAATGGTGAGCTTAGATTTGCACTAACAAGCTCTAATATGAACCTGAAATAAAGAGCCACAAATGGAACCTCCCCAAATTTGGTATTTCTTTCAAGCTTTTCTAATTCTCCATATCATCATACGATGCAAGAGAAGAGCATACTCAAATTTTTAAGATTTACCACCTCTCTTGAAAAATAGACTATCCAATGGCACCCAACCTGCTCTAATACCATGTTGGAATTGGCTATGGTTTCCAAGATCTTGAGGCCATATGGAAAGCACAAGAGAGAGATTATGACTATGCAAAAATGATTCAATTGATATGAAAAAATTAGTAGAAACCCCTTAGTTATGTAACCAAGGTGAGATACAAGATGTCATATGATTATGACATAAGACAACTAATCACACTTACCTAGGTTCACATGTGTTACAAGTCAAAAGATAAGATAACAACTAATGACAACTAGCACCTAGAAAGATTCCTTCCTAGGACCTACGTAAACTTAACATGTGCAAATAAGTCTCCTAGTAATGAATGAACTAGGTACAAGACTTTATTTACACCAACACTTTCAATTCATAGGTCTCTCTCTTTTATTGTTTCAAGACAATTATTTTTGTCAATCAAAATTATGATGAGAACTATACATACATACATATAAGAATTTTACAATTGAAGAAACTAAGGCTATTCTATATGTTTAATCACATATATTTCAATTTAATCAATTCTCTCTTGTAACACCTTCAAAGTATTATAATGTGATCACACAATAATTGCTATGCATATCTAATATTATGTGGTCACTCATAATTTATTAAGTATATTCTATACACTCAACATACATTCAAAGATGATATTCATACGTTTTAGACTACATGAATATTCTCTTCTCATAACGTACAAATAGAATCTTAGTCCTATATAATAAGGAAAATTTACAAGGTTATTGGGTTGATCAAGTCCAATAACAATGTACACTTGTTAAAAAAAAAGATGATACAAATAATGTCACAATGACAACCTAATAGTAAAGTGGAACACAGTTTTTTATTATTAGGGATCTCATTATAAAATTAAATATCGAGTAAAGGTGCATAAGGAAAGGAAATATTATGTCCTTCCATAAAT
This sequence comes from Sequoia sempervirens, assembly GCA_007258455.2. Lineage (NCBI taxonomy): Eukaryota > Viridiplantae > Streptophyta > Pinopsida > Cupressales > Cupressaceae > Sequoia > Sequoia sempervirens. The sequence continues at coordinate 22,402 of VDFB02271791.1, forward strand.
ACATCCCTAGGCTTGGATACCTATTGATATATGATATTATTAGATTATGTAAGATAAATAATAAGTATAAATTTATAATTTTAATTTTTCATAGATTATCTCTTCCTCTGTAAAATTCAACATGTCCCCGTGTTTGAACTTAAAAGAACCAATTTGGTCCATATCCTATAATTATGTTATTCTCAATAATTTATTCCAAATATATTGTCATTTCTCTAAGTTTTAGACGTGAATCCAAGGACTTGTGAGTTATAAGCCCACAATATACTTACATATGTCAATGTGTTGGTTTAAAATAGTCATAACAATCATAGTAAAACTATTTTCTTGAATATACAAATTTCACTATTACTTGATACTAATTCACTAATTGTTATTGCATATACTTATAAGAACATTGGTTCACATGTTCATTGAACTATCCTCACACTATGACCTAAGTTTCATAAACGTTATTGAGTGATGTCTTTGAAATCTAATGACAATCTGATTCTTTATGAATAGATAGTATCTTATTTCTCTTGATTTAAGATCATGCTTACCATACATGGGACTAAAATAAAACTTGAAATAACAATGCACTATTTTATATACCTAATAAAATAATGATTTTCCTAGTATAACACTTACTATTTGTGTTGGGTGAGAATGTCCACATACTTTGAAAATGCATTCTTATTTTAGATTTACACACATCAAATGGAAAAAATATAATGGTGAAATTATCATACCCATGCCATTTCCTATTTAGTTTTGTATCTATCTCAGTGGATTTCCTTAATGCAATAACATGTTGATAAGTGACATACTCTCCATTAAGATTGGCTCATTACCTAATTTATATTCACAACTATTTCAACCCTATTTTCACCAATTTATATACATTCACCCTCTACCTATTTTGATTTCACCTCCATTTGCACCTACTTCTATACAATCTCCCCTAAACTCAATATTATCACTATATCCCTTTCATTCATTTTCTTGTCACTCAAGATTGATCATGTTCAATCATGAAGCACATAGAATAACCCCAAATGCTTAAATTTAAATTCCAAATTTCTTACCCTTTTCTACTAGCTACCATGAGTCAATTTGACACATGTTTTCATGACTTGTTATGATATTTAAAAACATTCGATATGAAATGAACTCATCATCTAAAAATATAGGACATCAAGAAGAATTGTTAGAACACACTTTGATTTCTAAAAGATGATAAGGAATTAGATTCACATCATCACATAGACTATTTGCATGTTTATGTATGTAGTCTTTGATAATTCTCATTACTATTAATTTAAACTACCATGGGGTTTGACCTAGGAGAATACATTCACATAATAAGACAAACCCTTAACTAATGTCACTAAACACCACCTTAATAGATTTAGATGATAGGAAAGCAAAGATGAATTATTCTTCACGAACACATTTTGTCATTTTATTTCCATGTGATAGATCATTTTTTCTTGTCAAATTATGTTTGCAATACTCGAGAGGGATCTTTATCATTTTCTATGCTAGTTTTAGATTTAAATACTTCCTAGTTTACAAAGTATTGCCAATTATTTCTCTATGATAGAAATAGGCATATAGTGGTACTTGTGTATTCAATTCATAGAGGATAAAATCCATCTTGTAAATATTTTATAACTTATGATGTTAGGATATTTTGCAGTTTGATCTAGAACTAACATAGATAGCAACAATTTTATAGTCTCAACTATAGTATATGGAGAAGTGCACTCAAATTTCAATAATTAGAAACTCTTGCACATAATATTGAGAAGAATTGTTACTACCCAACATAGAAAGAGACATTATGATTTAAAGAGCCTTGTTAGTAACTTCATTCTTATATCAAGATGAAGGATAGATGATGATTATTATTTTAAAACATGTACTTTCCTTCTTAAATAGTTGAGTCTGCATCATGCTTCTAGAAGCGAATATTACTAAAATAATTCACAAGATGTAATGTTACTAAAATAATGTAAATAACTGGTAAAATAACCAATGTAACTATGATATGCAATAACAAGGATTCTAAAGTAAATAAACAACATAGATAGTTAACATGATAAATTGAATACAAACATCCATATAGTTCATATAAATTAACACCAAAATCATAGACATATACTATTCTCAATATAATTTAGAGTCAATGGTTGCAATGCTTATATTAAAGTCATGGAAAGACTGTTATCCAACACTTAGAGGAATGGTTATAGATCTAGGTTGTTTCCCAACACAAACACCCCCAGAGGAACCGATTCTTGCATAAAACCAACCTGCCTTTATAGCATAAATTCAGCCCTATCCAGGACACTCCCGAGTGTACGTTGTACCCTGAGTTGGACACACGCTGTGTGCCCCTTCTCCAAATGTTGAAATTCCCACCTAGACTATAACCTTCACTCCTTTGTTCCCTTTTAGTTCCTCTTTCCTTTTTCTCTTATCTCCTTGAATGTTCTCCATCCTTGATGTTTTTTCCCATGTCTCACATGAATGATTTATATATCCTTTTAAGGGGTGGTTTCCAAACCATCACACCCCTAAACCATCAAACCCTTTCACAAAAGATTGTGTTTCAATAATTATTTAAATAAATAATTATTCTTTCTTTTTAAAGAGTGTTTATACATATTATTTATTAATCTCTCTTTTATCCAAAGGATCATAATATCCCTTTTTTTGAAGAATAGGCAATTATCTATATTAATTATAAAGATAATAATACATATTCACAAAAAAAGGTGGGTGGTTAAAAGGCACACCCCAAGAATCACATGGGCCAAGCCCAAAAAATTAGAGTCACTTGGGCCAAGCCCAAAAAGCAATAAACATTGCAAACATTAAAATAAAAAGGCCATTATGAGGCTAGAGCAGTGTCAACAAATCCAAGAGGGTCCCTGTCATCCAAATTATTGCCCCATACATCAATGGGTTCTGGAGTGACATCAGGAGGGCCCCAACCATCATCATATTCTTTCTCTTTTTCCTTCTCTTTATCCTCGCACCTGGGCGAAATTGCCAAATCCAAATGCAAGAACCATTCCATAGTGTCTGGCCAACCAGAGCCACTACCAGGAGTAGTATCAAAGGGCCACCCAGAGGTACCATCACCGCTCCCCACCACCCCTCCAAAGGGCCACCCTAGGTCATCCTGTAGAGGAGGAGAGTGTGACCATTGAGGAGAGCAGGAGTCGCAACGAGGAGGATCCTGAGAGTGGGGGCAAGCAGAGCCACTTTGCCACCGGCCCTGTGAAGGCAACTGGCCATAGGAGGAGGTGGGTAAAGAGGGCACCCAAGCCACATTGCATGGGGCATTGCTCTAGTTGTCCAAAAGCACCTAGAGGTGAGATACCTCAAGTGCAACTTTGTTAGCTTGAACTTGTTTCTGTAAAAGCACATTAGAACAAATAATAGCTTTAGAGTATAAAGATACATATTTATCAATCTGGCAGTGAGCAAAAAGTAGGCATTTCTATCTTTCCAAATACTAAAGAGGATTTCCACCCTAAAAGTGTACCAAAGCTAGGTATACTTAGCGGGAAGCTTGGGTGAATCACCCAGTTAAATCATGTGCCAAGAGAACAACTTCGGCCTGAATGGAAAAAAGAAGTCATGAATCCAATTCCAAAATTGTTGAGCTCTGGTACAAAACCAGAAAATATGTTTAAAAGACTCATCTTGCCCATAGAATGGGCAACGAGGGTCTTGGACCCCCATGTGGACAAGTCGAGACCCCATAGATAAGCCTTGGAAAAGAATACACCAAGCAAAGTGGTCGATATTAGGCTCAACACTTGCAAACAGAGTGGCAGAGAATATTTTTCTCCAAACAGATACAGAAGATTGAAGATGCCACCGCTGGTTCAAACTATCAACCATAGGAAGTTGCAATGAAATCCACAGATATCCAAGCCTAGGCTTGTAGTTTTTGAAAGGGGTGTTTGGGTACCACTTCCAGTCCTTCCACCAGGGCTTGGTGCCATGAATACCCGCCTTATGAAGCATATCTACCATAATAACATTCACTAGACCATCATAACTGTCACAGTCCTAGTTTTGAAGTCTGTAATGAGTACATAAATCTTTCCATGCCATAATACACATTTTGGTTCTATTAAACACATGTTACAAGGTTTGGATACTACTATTGTGAAATATTAAAGCCTTGATCCAGGGTGAATTAGCCAATGGATGATCATTACTTACAAAGAGGGGCAACCACCACACATTCTATTGATTGAGGGAAAGTCCATCACAGAAACCAGAGCCAACCCAATAGAGCCAGGGCTTAATAGCTTCCCAGGCTCTCCAAATGCTTTTGGCCACAAAATTTCCCATAATTTGGATTGGTTCCCTCGTAAGCAGAAGGGTTTGAAATCCAATCCCCTTACAAGCCAGTCTATGTGCAGGAAAGCTAGACTGAATGCAATGCCTGAGGAGAATTTTCTAAGCTTTGTCGCCATTAAGAGCTCTGATTATCCATTTAACACACAGTGCAATCCATTTCCATTGAGTGGAGAGCAGGACAAGCCCTCCAGAGTCTCTGGATAGGCAACAAAACTCCCAGGCTACACGGTGAAACCCTCGATGAGTCTCAAAAGAGGCCCAAAGAAAGTCATGTAACAACTTTTCAAGCTTAGTGTAAGCGACCTTTGAAGAAGCCCAACAAGAAGAGTAATAAGCATGCATAGTGGCTAAAACTTTAGAACAAATCTGGAGTTTTCTAGCTAGAGAGAGAGGCTTGGTAATCTAGTAAGCCAACTTCTACTCAATCTGAGAAAGAACCACTTGCCACAACTCCGCGAGATAATCTTGGAAGGCAAAGGGAATGCCCAGGAATCAAAATATTTCACTGGACCAATCCATTTCCAGCCATACTATTGAAACCATTGAGGAATGGGCAGAATAGATTGCTTATAGCATAAGGTTTTACACCATTGAATGGTAGAGCTAGAGGCAAGGTAGAAAGTCTCAAGGCAATCCAAAGCAGCTTTGACATTATTTTCCTCTTCCAAAAGAGTGAGAATGGAGTCATCAACAAAATGGCCATTAACCAGTTGAGCCTACAAATTGGGCAAAGAAATTCCTCTAACCCGTCACTGGGAAACATCATTAGCCAACAAATAACCAAACCCTTCAGCAACAAGCACATAAAGTGAGCGAGAGAGTAGGAAACCCTAGTAGATGGAGTAGAACAAGTTGAAGGAAGGGGAATGAGGGCCATTAATGGTGATGTAAGCAAAGGTGTCTGAAAAAAGCATTTGGACAACCTGAATAAAATTAGGGCCAAACCTTAAGGCAGCTAGCATGGTGAGAATAAAAATTCATTCGATGCAATCATATGCTTTAGCAAAGTCAATTTTAAGGAAAATGGCTTTCTGATTAGAGTGCTTGGCCCATTCCATTCCTTCCCAAACTGCAATGATATTATCCAAAATAAATTTGAATTTAATGAAACCAATTTTTTCCAGGCACACAATCTAGGGCAAAAAATGGTAGATTTTCAAGGCAAGGGCTTTAGCGATGATTTTGTAAGAAACATTGAGGAGCATGATAGGCCGCCAGTTGCAGATATCCTCAAGATCAAAAGTTATCAATTCTTGGGGCTTTTTCATCCGCCATAGTGTGAAAATCTTCCTTTAGGTCTTCAATTGTGAGCATTTGCTCACATAAGGCTTTTTGGGCTGAAGATAGCCTGTTTGGCACAACAACAAGATAATCCTAAAGAGCTTGTTAATGCTCCAGTGTGGAATCCTGAGCAATAAACACTTGTTCGTAATGCCTAACAAATTCCTAGAGAATTTTAGGTAGCTTAGAGAGCACCTAGGTGCCATCTTTGATCTTTTTGATACCAGGAGAGGAGTGCCTGACACAAAGGGCTAGAAAATTTTTTTTGGAGGCACGATCTGTTATTTTAAGCCAGTGTGACCTGGCCTTGATTTGCACCCCTCTAGCAATATAATTATTTTCAAATTTCTTTTTGTGCCTTAATTCTGCCACCCTGACTTGCAAGGAAGGGGGAAAAGGACTAGCCGCCAGAGCCTCAGTGGCTGAGTGGAGGTCAGACATGGTCGCCTCATAGGACCTGTGGCAAAAGATGGCTAGCTGGCGCCCATAAATGTGGAGAAACCTCACCGTGTGAGTGATGGCTTCATTCCACCAAGTAATCTAGCCTATATTATGGGGTATTCTACACTCCAAATTCCAAACCATACGAATGTGGGCCAACATGGGCTGATGATGTAGCAAAGACATGTTCAGAAAGAATTGGATCTTGCTGGCACGAGGTTGTCTTAACTACCATTCAATGTGAAAAGAGATGGGGATATGGTCTAACAATGTCACATCCACTAACGACTTTACGAAAAGTGAAGAGTTCGAAAAGGAGAAAAAATATTGAGTCGAGATCATGGCATGATCAAGGTGTTTAAATATCCTGTCAGAACCAGCTCAATAATTACACCAAGTGTGCTAGATAGAATGAGAATGGTGGCAGCCAAGATTGGGATCAAAGAGCCCCAATTTATTACACATGTAGTATCACTCCTCTCGTTCACCAGTTTCCCATTTGAATGGCAGAGTACCATCCTTGTCGTACGCCATCTCAACCATATTGAAATCCCCACATAAAATCCATGTAGCAACTGGCAATGAATCAACAATCCAACACTAGAGAAGAGATCTTTCAACAACATCATTTGAGGCATAAACATTAATAATCCCAAAAGAATGATTATCAATGTTAAGAAGAATCCAGATGAGCTGATGTGTGGGGTCCGACCCATGATCAACCACACAAGTATGCCACTGTGGGGAAAAAACGGCGACTGCTCTACCATGTTCGGCCTCATGTTTAGTACAAAACATTTTACTAGCTGGCCAAATACAAAGACAAGCTGAAGCAAGCAAAAACCAACAAATTTCATTTCCTGAAGACAAAGCACTTCAATACCAGCATACTTTTGCAGAGTATCCCTAATGGAATACTTCCTGTAGAGGTCTGTCATACCTCAAACATTCCATGAGAGGAAATTCATGAATGGAACTCCTCCATATCATCAGAGTCCGACTCCTCATCCAAAGTAGAGAAGTGATTTTGTAAAAATTCTAGCAAAATTGAATCAATTTGAATGGTTGGAGAAGAAAATATTTGTTTCTCTTGAACAAATTATCCTTCTAGAGGTTGAGAAGGGCTTCGAGACCTCCTATGAGCTCCTGACATGGGAGGAAATTCAGTCAATTGTGCTATCATGACGACAACAGGCTGAGGCATAGCCTTAGGCCTTGGCCACACAAAAGTAGTGGTAGACCCAACCTAGGCTTCTTTCCCCTTCACCGAAGAGTTTGAAATTTCCTTAGCTAGCTCAGGGACTTTGGAAATTGTCCTACAACCATTAGACTTATTTTTATGATTCGTAACTGTTGTCCATTTCTCCTTTGGTTTGGTAGCAAAACTATCTACCTGACAGGGATTTTCAGTATCCCACAACAATGAAGGAGTATGAGGAACTGCCAGAGGGCAATCCTTAATCTTGTGGTATGCGAACTGACACATATAACACATGTTCAGTAGATTAAAATAAGTGACTTTTTGGGCTTGTTGGAGAGCTCCAATTTGGATGTCAATGGAATCTTTCAAATCCTATGAAAGGTTTGCTTCGACACAAACCCATTTTTGGGGTCAAGCTTGAAAGAACCTATTTGGTTCAACACAAATAACCCACCTTTTTGAAGACACAATATGTTGCAAAAAAGGCACACAAGGCAAAGGCAAACCCAAAAACTCAATGTAGACTGGAACTTGTAACTTGGTGTCATCTAAGATAGAAAAATCTCAGGTCCACGACTGGAAGACCAACAAAGATGACTAGACATGCCAAGGACCATGATTTAGGATTTCCTAAACATGACTGACCTCTACAAAGCAAAAAAGAAAAAAAAACCTTTGGTTAAATTCTGGACGATGTCAAGGCAAACCCCATGAGGGACCCAAGCCTTGTGGACCCATTCTTTAAGTACACTTTCAGGGGGATTCATCCCAACACAATAACCAACAAGAGTATGTTGCTCAAGCCATTAACATGCAAAATCAAAATCTGGCAAGGGTAAAACCACATTAGTCAGGTAATCAAAAGACTTACCTCGTGAAATGCTTTTAGAACAAATTTTTGGGGTCACTTGTTCAAAGGGGGAGCTATTGAGTAGAGTTGTCGAACCACCAACACTAGCAAGAACTGTTGGGTTAGAGCCGGTTGAAGGCATAATAAAACCAAGAAAACTATAGTAAATGCAGACGTACACACAGTAAATGAGAAAATCTTGCACCTAAGGCATGGTATGATGCAAGAGGGGCCAAGGATGATCGTAGAAACAAGAAACCCTAGTAGAGCTCATTCACCTTCCCTTGACATTAGGGATGATATTCATAATATCCTTTATCTTATATATCCTTTTTAATTTTAAAGGGTTATTCATAGATTTCTCTTCTCTTGGGGAAAAAGTCACATAAAAATTATCAATAGCTTCTAAAACTCCATTACATAGTTTTCCACTAAACCACACTATTTGAGTTGATTCAACTATTTGAAATAAACATCAATATCCTTTTGATTGGACCTCTCAATCATAATTTTAGAATTTATCGTATGAGGTAATGGATTCATGACCTTGAGTGATCAGACCATGGTTCCACCACTAATGTGGAATACCCTCCAAATGCAAGGTGGAAAACTTGATTACTTCATCTAAGTTTTTTGGTTTAAGGTATAGGTATGTGTCTAGCTTCTATACCCATGTGTGAGCTAAGATTTTTTTAGATCCATCACAAGGAGATATAGTATCAACTTCCCCAAAGCTTGTTTCACATCTCTCTAAAAGCTTGCAATCTAGGTCTAGGTCTATAACCATTTCAAGAATTCTTCATATTCATATAATTCATGAGTGATATTTCACTATGAATTTTCTCTAGAAGATATTTTTATTCCACATGAGAAGCCCTAAGACCATCAAATAGTGAGTTATGGGTGGACTTCAAGATTTCGGGCCTCCTACTTATTTAGAAAGGTAGGTCGATCAAGTCTTATAGTTGAAGCAAGAATAATCCTTTGTTTGTGGCTTTAATTGGTATCCATATTATTACCATTAGAAGTGTTTGCTTCACCTATCTATTGTCTAGATATATTAATATTATTTTACATCTTGTGAAGCAACTATGTCATCATATTAATAATCAAATCAAACTTATTTTCAGTTCGGTCCTCAAGATTGTCATCTCCATTCATTCTCCTCTCTCTTTCTACTATATTGTTATGCTCTACAACAAAATTTGTAGGAGAGAATCTAGTATTTGAAACCTCTATAAATTAGCTTTGTTTTAGATATCCCTCAAGTGATATCCAGTTTCTTTATCATTATACTCCATAAAACTAAAACATACAAAGTCAAACTCTAAATACATAGGCTAGCAAGATCACCAACTCTAATACTATTGTAATATCCTAAACTAACAAAATAATACAATTCTAAATCTTAACCTTCTACTAACACTTAGTATTTGTGACAATAAATTAGTATTCTAATATTTAAATAATATCTTAAATAAATTAGATGTAATTAATTGTTTACCATTAGCAATATTATCACATTTTTAAATAGTAAATGACATATTTATCTCTTGATCTTATGATTACAATGAATGAAAAAATAATAGATGTAATTTCTCTATTTGTATCTTATTACATCAATGATGTATTATATTTTGATGTATTATATTTTAATGCTTATACGATACCAATAATTATAGAAATAATTTGCACCAACAAAAATGGTAAATCTAATCAATACAAAGTAGTGAGAGGCTTCATCTAATGAAGCTAAAATATAAACTTTATATGAGATTTCCCTTGCAAATCACTAGGTTTTTTATCCTAGGATTCCCATGCTCAAACAAAAGTGCTCAAAATAGATTCTAAAATGAATTTGGTTAAGTGTTGATGATGATATTGAATAAAAATATTATTTTTATATCCTCAATAAATAGAACATGTCGGCCACCAAGTACACCCATAATTTAAAATTTGAACAAAGATCATGGGAAGGAAATATTATAATTTGAAGATATGGTTCCAAAAGAAAACTATTGGAAACACCATGACACATGTTGGGAAGTTAGAAAGGGAATGGGAACAGATGCATAATATTGAGGATTAGGGGATCACCATCCCACTAAATGCACACTATAATTTGGGTAGGGGATAGATGGAAGATAATATATGATAGAGAAGTTTGAAACTTCAATAGGAAGAAAATGTATACACAAGAAGGGATAATGCTAGAAATTTGAAATAGATTGAATAACCCAGGGAAATTTTTAAGAGAAAATCAAAGTTACATAAAATGGAAAAATATAAGAATGCAAATCAGGACTCTGAGAGATTATGCAATGTCAATGTCACAATATTGCATTAAAATCTTCCAAGTTGAAAAGATACAATGCAAAGATGCATGAATGGATGCAAATACAAGCTAGGTAGTGAGTTTATATAGAACTTAGGAGAAGGGGTAGGTTGCAAATCCAACCAATAGGAATCAACCACAAAAAGTGGAGATGGACCACCAATAGTGGAGGATGCCACCAAAAGTGGAAAGTGGTTCCACCCTTTAAGGAAGGGGACTCCACATCACTTATCTCCTAGTTATTAAATAATAAATTTACTTTATTATCCAAAGAAACCTTAATAAAAGTGTAGGAAAAACCTAGGAGTAAGGGAAAATAAATTAACCCACTAGGAAAATAAAAACCTTCACCAACACCATCCCTTAAGCACAACTTAGGAGGATACAAAAGATGATGGTTCCCAACAAATGAAGCCATGTTAGTGTTTGTTCTCAGTTGTGATCATATGGTTTGTCCTTGATGACAAAATCCCTTTTAGTTGATTCTACTTGTTGACAGTTTCAGATTGGTTTCTAATGCTTTATCTTGGTACAGTTTTGTCTATATGGTTTACTTGTCTAGACATTCAGTGGACAGTTCACATTCAGAATTTTAATATCTTATGGTACTGATCAGTTTGAGCTTTGTGCAGTCTCAGGTTATCCATTGTTTCGGTGACAAAAAAATATTATATCGGCGTGAGAATGCTAGGGTCTCCCCAATCCATTTTTTTATGATAAACGTCTGTGTTGCCTTTCGGAAAGACGTTTCTGATGTCATGACGATTTGATTTTACATACAAGAAGCTTTTGGCGTGACATTCACGTGGTTTTGGCGACAAAAAAGGTTCATATCGGCATAAGTTATATTGTCAGTATAGGGTCACAGCGAGATTTTTATGTCTCACCGACTATTACATGAGGTGGTTCATCGGCATAAGAAATCCCTATCGGCATGTTGTTTCATCGAGCGCTTTGTGTCTTGCCGACCGGCACAAGAAAGAACATATCGGCAAGAGTTGTGGCATCGATATAATGTCTTAGCGAACTCATCATGTCTCCCCGATCAGAAACAAAGGGTGCTCATCGGCGAGAGGTTTTTTCTTCGTCGTAATGTCTTGGCGAACTTACTTTAGTCTGGCCGACCACCGTTGGAAAAATTGTATATCGGCATGAGGTCTCAGCATCAGAGTAATGTCATTGCGAACCCGTCAGGTCTTGCCGACAAAGTCTAATGAATGGCTTTCGGCGAGAGGTTGGTAATGTCTCAATGACTCAGAGTGGATAAAGTTTTTTGGTATGACATAGTGTGCTCTCCGAGAGGTCTACCCGACATTGATATGTCTCGACGATGCATAAAACAAAAAGAACATTTCGGTATGACTCATGTGCATCGAAGAAAGGTCTTGGCGAGTGACCTTTGGTCTCGCTGATGGAACACATTGAATTGACCTTGTCGGCATGAAGATTGATTTTTCTCCGCGACACACAAGATGGTTGGTGACTTTCAGTATGACTCAAGCATTCTACGAGAGGTCTCCCCGATGACGGTATGCTATAGCAACCCTCATAAGATAGAAGGATGCATTGGCGAGAGAACCATTATGTTACAGTGACTTACAAGGGATAAAGTCTTTTAGTGAAACTTAATGAAATCTACGAAATGTCTTCCTAACAACAGAATGTCACAGTGACACATAAGAGATAAAAGGAGACTTTCGGTGAAACACAGTGTGATCTGCATAGGGTCTTTCCGATATCAAAAGGTTACAGCGACAGTGAATGAAACAAAAAGGGGATCTTGGTGAGAAACTTTCTTATGTCTTAGCGATTGGAAAGAACATAACATATGAGCTCTCAACGTGACATAATGTATTCGTTATGTCTTCTCCCCGACTCTGATGGGTCACAGCGAAAGCGATATCTAAGGGAAATGACTGGCGATTTATTTGCCTTCGGCAGGACTATCTGGTTGTCTCAGCGAATGGTTAACGAAGTCTTAGACACTATGGCCGACATGGGAATTTCTAAATATAGTTGTAGGCCAACATCATTGGTTGGCATCGAATCTCAAAACGGTTACATGGAAAAATATTCTCTGAGGATTGGGAGGTTATGGTTCTCAGCTGGTGGGTAGTCGTGGTTTTGATGAAAATCTATCAGTTACAATTTGAAGTCTCTTGATTCAACACAGAAATTGATAGCCTATTGTTCAAGGTGTTACACTTGCAGACATTTACTTTTCTGACACATTCCTAAAATGGCAAGAGAGTTTCAATTTCCTTTGATAAACAATTCTTTGAAGACCTTCTTAATGACAGACATACTTGAAATGTATATAAAAACCAGTATTGAAAAACTGTAAAAAAAAAATGTTAGAGGGAACTAGATGTAATTCTGGAATATTGTTCCTAGGGTATTAGAAGCAGAGAGTTATGAGCTTAACTGAAAACAGAGAGATCCTCTGATATATTTATTATTGTTCTGAAAATAATTTGCGGGGTTGGTGCTCCTTGAAATTGGTGTTTCAAAATGAGGGGTTGGTGCTCCTTGAGTTGGTGCTCAAAAATTAACCTATAAGGCATTGTTAAAAGTGGTTTTTGAAGATTAAGCCAGTAAGGCAGTTTAGGAGTGGTTTTTCTACCCCAGGAGGGTTTTCCACTCAGTAAATCCTTTGTCTTATGGTCTCTTTGCTTTGGTGTCATAACGTTTCTTGATTGTGATCATTTTTATCTGTCTGAACATTTTTGAATGATAGTTCCTTCATATCTGCAAATATTTTGTTCAAATATCTTGCACAAGTCATTGCTAAAGAGTCTAATTCAAAAGGAAGCTTAAAAGTTCTCTTTTGATTCATTGCTCAAGAATAGTTATAATTTGCTAAAGGTGTTTGTTGTCTCAATACCTTTCTTGACTTTAAATCTGCATTCAAATCAATTGTTTAAGAAGTGAGTCAATAATGTTGATCATCATTTGCACAGTCTTATGTGTTGCACTTGCATTGTCATCATGCCTTGATTGTTAATCAATGTTAGCCAACTATTTTGGAAAATGAAAGATATTTCACTCAAATCATATTTTCATAAGTTGTCTAATAGACTGAGTTAATGTTGTCATATCTTTGTGCTTTCAAAAGTGATTACTTTACTCTATTGTTGAAAGAAAAGGAAATCAGAAATAAAAATCTAGGTCGAAGTTGAAAATTTTGTGACACTGATTCACCCCCCCTCTCAGTGTCTGTCCATAACTCCAACAGTTAGGTACCCATGTAAATATAAAATTCCCCCACAAAGAAGAAGAAGCCCCATCCCACAGAAAGGAAGTATGCCCCATAATAGAGAGAGAAATAAAGTGGAAGGACAAAGAAGCCCCCCCAAAGAGATCCAATGGTAGATACTCGAAACTGTATGTAGAAGATGGTCCACGATCATCAAACAACATTCCTCTCCTTGGGAAGAAACAAAACCAAAGGTATATGCAAGCTATCTCCCCACTCCTGAAAGGAATATGTAGGAAGAAAACTCAAGTTTTATGGAGTTTCTAAATTGGGCTCAAGTGTCCCCGTGTCGATGATAAAATCTGTCACAATCAAATCAAGCATTCTAGGCCACATTGCTGAAGATGACAAATAAAAATCTCCTAGAGACTGATGTAGAACACCATCCAAAGACTCAAGTATCTCCTTTGAAGATGTATCCTCCAAATGTTGATCCAAAGTATCCACACTCATGTCAAACTATGATGAATGATCATGTAGAGATTGAACAAGAGGGTCAAAGTGTTCACTCGCAAAAAAATGAAGAAGAATCAGCTTCATCAAAGAGAAGATGAACTTCATCAATAGTGTCTCCCAAATCTGCAATATGTGTCTCCATAAACAAGTTTGAAATACCTGTCAAGAGATCATCCCAAGTTGAATCTAAAAGAAAATGTATTAACTGTTGCAAAGAATCATTGGAAATTTTTGAAGAAGCAACACTGGAAATTGAGGTAGCACTAGTAGATGGAGGATATGGAATAGGAGGTTCAAGAATTGGATCACTTGTGAGAATACCCAAGTTCAAGTAACCAAAATTCTCCTCAAACTCAAAATCCACACTAGAAGTGTGATCTTCATCCAAAGGATCAAAGTCATCATCAGGAACAAAATCTAAAAAAGAATACAATCGAGATGCGTGATCAACCACCCCAGTAGCAATTATCTCTCTGCTCTCCAAATCTTTGATGAGAAATGAATCAAGAGTAAATTTCGCAGTCTTTCTTGCTCCACTATGAGTAACTTGATAGATGTAAATATTATTAGACAAATGAGGTACACACAATACATCATTGAAAGTACCATTCCCTATATCAATAGATCCCATCCCAATTACATTCATATATGTATTGTCACCCATCAAAATATTTGGCATAACACAAGGCTCAAAAGAAGAGAATATGGACTGTGAAGAAGCTATATGATGAGAAGCTCCTAAATCTAGAAGCCATCTCCCTTATCCAATACTCGTAGAAGCACAAAGATATTTTCCTTTATGTTTGTCTAATGTAGAAGCATAACTAGCATGGCCTTTTTCCTTTTTCCTTGTAGATTCTTGGTTTGATGAAGATGGAGATTCAATTACCCCTTTATTACTCTTCTCAAGAAGATGTGTGAGGTGATCAATTTGTTTCTTCATACATTTGTGTTCATCATGACCAAGTTTCTTACAATAAGCACATTTTACCTTCTCATTCTTAGGTTTGCCTTGATTTGAAGAAGGTTTAGTGTCTACATTAGAAGTAAATGAGGATACATCTAAAGCATTCTCTCCTTGATTATTTTGTTTCTTATTTTGCTTGCTATTATCTTTTTGATCTTTAATGCCTTGACTTGCAACTAAAGCATGAGACTTAGAAGATTTGATAGTGCCCATTTGAACCAACTTGTCTTTTTCTTTTGTGAGTTCATTAGCAAACACATCAAGAGAAGGCATTGTGTAGGAATATCCTAAGCCACTTTTAGTGGCATAGAATGTAGAAACAAATACTGAATAATCTAGACCAAGTTTAGAGAGAATACTTAAGATCAATTATTTATCATCTTTCTCAATTGCACACTATTTTGAACAATTACAATATGACGGTCTTTAGTTTGGTGAAAAGTTTTGTATTGTATCAAAACTTGAAGGACTTAAACCTATTAGCTCATTCTCCAATTGGTGACCTCTTAATTCATCTTGTGCACCAAAGAGTTTTTCCAATGTTGTCCAAACTTCATTTGGTGTAGACAAAGATTTAACATCATCAGGTTCCAAATGCTTCATCACATCTATTAAACTATTTTGTCTTTCCTGCATCAATTGTTGGTTCAATTTCTAGTCCCATTGTTACCCTATACAATCCATACTTTTTCAAGTAAAGGGACATTTTACCTTTCCAATCAAAATAGTTGTAGGGTGTTAATATAGGAACTGTTGATGGATCCATTTTAGGTAGAAAAGAATATTGTTTGTGAGTGCACAAAAAGAGAAAGAAAGTTGCAAAAGATACACCAAGAGACACCACCCTTTCCACTAGTCTCAGAAATTACCCCCCAAGATATTACAATGTTGGCACTTTATGATTAGTGCATTTACAAAGCCTTTTCCAAGATACAATGCTCAATAGGCCCATAATGACCAGATTATCAATTCTAATACATAATGAATCTAAGATAAAATATAGAAAAAATAGATTTTTAGTTGTGTAGTTCTCTTTAATACCTTCCCAACACCTATTCGTTTCAAAAAAATGGAGCTTTGAGGTGAAAGTTATGGCCTGTTGAAGAAAAAAAGCAACAACAAATTCAACTTGCAATATCTAGCAGAAAATGGAAAAATTTCTTTTCAAAACCTTTGTAGATGGAAAGTGCTCATCTCCAACTTTCCAATAATATCTTATTTGTTGAAATTCAACGCCCGAAGCAAAATATATTATTTTTGAAAAATTGGTTGAATTTAGCCTACAGGAAACAATTTTTTCTAGCGAAATGAGTTTTACTTCTGATTTGATTTCTGAAAAATCTACTCACTGTTAGTAGACAATAACAAAAACCTAGAAATATTTTGATGCTAAAGAAATTATTTTTTGATTTAGCAACCAGAAGATGAAAAAATGATTTTTTTTAACCTTCAGCCGATAGAAAAATGATGCATAGCAATTTTTGGAAAGCAATATTCTTCATATCTATGCAAGATATGCAAAATCTAAAAGATACCCAGATGAGATTTCGACCCTGGCTACAAAACCCATAATTTTTTTTTCTTACAAATGAGTGGAAGCTAGATGTCTGAAGTAAAATTGAAAATAACTCCAATAAAAAGTAGTTTTCTTGAAACCCCTATCTGCAACTATGTCAAATGATCTCCAATTTGGATGAAACAAAAGCCGAATCTAAATTTCTTGAGCCTTCTGGATGCGTTGGAACAAAAAAAATACCGCCATTATAACCAGAAATGTTGTAGTCATTTGGATCTCACAAAACACATATCCAAAATAAAGAGGTAATTAAATCTTTGCAAATCCTTTTTTATTCTCCCAATCATTCAAGAATACAAGAGAAGAGCATGCGAGAATTTAGAAGATTTTTACATGAAAACTCAATCTCTCAATTAGGAATCTATGAACTTAGATTTCTCAAAACAAAAGCTTTGCTACCATGTTAGAAATCTGAAATAGATTGAATAACCCAAGGAACTTTTTAAGAGAAATTCAAAGTTACATAAATTGGAAAAATATAAGAATGCAAACTAGGACTTTGAGAGATTATGCAATGTCGATGTGACAATATTGCATTAAGAGCTTCCAAGCTGAAAAAACACAATGCAAAGATGCATGAATGGATGTAAATACAAGCTAGGTAGTGAGTTTATATAGAACTTAGGAGAAGAGGTAGGTGGCAAATCCAACCAATAGGAATCAACCACAAAAAGTGGAAAGTGGTTCCACCCTTTAAGGAAGGAGACTCCACATCACTTATCTCCTAGTTATTAAATAATAAACTCACTTTATTATCCTAAGCAAGCTTAATAAAAGTGTAGGAAAAACCTAGGACTAAGGGAAACTAAATTAACCAATTAGGAAAATAAAAACCTAGATCAAGAGATAACACACATGAAATGGAAACAAGAAAGACTCAAGTACAAACCTAATATGTATAAAATTAGATTGACTAGAAATTAGACATGACATTACCAATTATATTAGGTTTAGAGAGATCATCAATTAAGTAGAAGATATATTAGAGGGCTATTACCTAACATAGTACATAAGATTATAAAGAAGATACTAATCTGAAGCATGCCCTAATCGATGACCTCATTACAAGCCCTAGATAAGAAACCAAAAGACTAAATCCCATTGATGTGCACTAACACCATAGGGATATATAAAAAAGAGATGCAACACATTTTTTACAATGACGATTATGTTTATGGATAACATAATGAGAGTGTCTTCAATGCACTCCATAACTTTTACATTATCCAAAAAAATACATAAAATAAAAGTGAAAAGTGACATGAACCAAAAATAAATGTTCATAGCCTCTTGATTCAACATGCACAAAAATGTGTATTTTTCTCATCTATATAATAGCTAAGAACATGGAAAAACATCAAAAATATACAACGTAATAGGAATCAAAATAAAAATATTAAAAGATATAGAAAGGTCAATTTCAATGAATTAGATCTTGAAAATATTCTTCCACTACAAGATCATTTTCATCCCAATTTTTAATGATAAATTTTCCTTGGAGACCATGTGATATTTGAACGGAATCATATCATAGTATAAGGTGAATCCTTTTACAAAAGTTTGGGTAAGAGGAATGCTATCTATTTTTGGTTTAGGTTGCCAAACTTGCATTCAATTTACATGCTTTTATATAATCTTAAATTTATTTGATATTTTCCTGCAATACTATATTTTGATAGTGATTGGATTTTTTTTTAATTTTCTTGTCATCTTCCTTTGACACATTGTTTGTATGATCTTTCTTTCTAAATGCAAATTTTGTTAGGATAGTTGATTATTCAATTATTATATTTATAAATTATTTACTTACATCACACCTTGATCTCTTCAAGCCCATGGTAGAATAAGAGCTTCGGGAAGGTATAAATATGGTTCAATATATTTGATACCTACTTGTAGCATACCATTTACATGTTTCAAATTCAATGCTTGTTGTTATTTATGCAACTTATAAAATGTTAAATAAAATTTTAGTTTTCTCATGTAGAGACCATTACATAGTATGAATTAATATATATAGTGAATTTTAAATGAACCAAAATATCTTGATAATTAATCATTGATGTTTTAACTATCCTTTTTTGATGAATTAATTTGGCACATTCATGCAAAATGTAATGGGAAAATTGAAATTGCTCTATCCATAGTTTTCCAAGAATAAGCCTAAATATATCAAAGGTGGTAATCATATGAAAGAACATATTATTTATTTTCCACCATTTGCAAGTATACAATGATACATCTAAGAGTACCTTGCATTATTCTATTGGAACATTTTTAGAGATACCCTCAAATGTGCACATATTTATTAATAGAAACAACTAGTGAGAATATAATCCTTTGTATAAATTTTAAAATATAACCTAGGATCCACCATAATACCTTGGTGTGCTTATATGTTATATTTGTAGTTTTATAAAGATGTTTTTGGAACCTATTATTATAGATTTCATCATGAAAAAAATAATGTGGAACATAAGCAGTGGTTCGTTTACATTAGATTTTGATCATTAGTTATTCTTCAGCATGTACATATTCCTCAATGAAATACACATTATTAGATTGGGTATGACATGAAAAACTTGTAGATTTTTAAGTTTTAATTAGGAGGAGAAATAGAATGGTCATCCCCATCATCAACATCTTCTACAATTGTATTGTTATCAATAACATATTAAATTTAGTGTCTTGGACCCACCTATTGTTTGGTGTCTTGCCTTTTTTTTTTAAGTACTAAATACCTTTGTATCTTTAATTTTCAGCACATAAATAGATGCATTGAGAGGTCAAATATGTTATAAGGTTGTCATGTTACCGCTAACGAATATTGCAATACTATATGAATAGGTCATGAAACTTATTGAATTTTATTCATATTTTGGGCTTGACATAAATGATGCCAGATGTAATGGATGTTGTAGTAACATTGTTTGTAGAGGGCCTAATATCATGCTCAAGTGGAGAATCACCATATTTATTTAAATAATTTTTTGGTAGAAATTTACTAGGATAAGATGATTGTGAGGGAGGATGTGAAGAGCCATATTTGAGTGCACTCTATTCTAATAATTTTAGCTCAACATTTCATACATTTATAGATAAATCTATAAATTGTTGTAGATATTTAAGTATACATTTTCTTAAATGTTAGGAAGTAAAATTTTAATGTTATAATCTTCATTGTATGGTATTTGGTAATGCATTTGAGTGGATAAAAATTTTAAAAAATGATATAAGCACAAATCTTTTATTTGGTTTATTGTCTATGCTTAATAAGCTAGAGATAATCACTTAAAGGCCAATATTAAAATTGAACTATTGTGTAAAGGTACTAACTAATTCCACACATGAGTGTATTAATCCATGTGGTAATGAGTGTAAATCCACTCAACTAAATATTATTTTAATGTTCCTAGATTTATTTTTTTTGTAAGTAGCATAAGTGAGTCATGAGATTCCCTTAACATTCTACATAAAAAAAT
This sequence comes from Sequoia sempervirens, assembly GCA_007258455.2. Lineage (NCBI taxonomy): Eukaryota > Viridiplantae > Streptophyta > Pinopsida > Cupressales > Cupressaceae > Sequoia > Sequoia sempervirens. Next base: position 42,615 of record VDFB02271791.1, read on the forward strand.
TAGTGGCCACAAAACCCACTGGAAAATTATTTGATATGATGTCATAAGAGATGAGATTATGCTTTATTTTAGGTCAGTGATATCCTTCTTAGTGCCTAGAGGTAAGGTATTTCCCTAATTTGCATTTCATCAAATATCTTAATAATATGGTCAATAACAAAAGAATGGAAGTTACAAGAAGTAGAAGTAGAAACAAAATGATGCTAGGGTGTGTGTGACTGTGTTGAGAAATGGTGAAGGGAGGTATAATGATGATATGTGATGGATGGGATGGGAGGGAACAATAAATTTAGGTGTAATGTGAGAAGTAGAAACTATAAGAGGATTCATTGTAGTAATATCTATGAAGGATAGATGTGAAATGAACATTAAGGAAGTAGCATGTAGGATGTCAAATGAGGGAGATAAATTTTGAGAGTGTGCAGTAAAGGATGAAGCTTGGGAATGAGGGGGGTGAATATTACTACGAAAACTCAATATATTTAAATTTTGGCCCATAGCTCAAAGCACTTAAGATTTGCATGATTATGTCATGATCATGTTATGAAGGGAATCCACTAAACTGGTAGGATTAACATTATTATCAATGTTAGCAAAATTCTCTCTAGATATCTTAGTAGTATCAACAATATCCCTTGTATCCATTATTTTAATGCAGGCATTGCGATAAAAATATTCTTCCTCATTAAAATAAATTATAATGTTCACATTTTTAATAGAGGCACATTAGTTTGATTCATGTCTATGGTTAGGTTGAGCCCAAGGATTCTTCTAAGTGAAAAGTGGGAGATAAGTGAGAGATTATCAAACATTAAAAATAAAAGGGATAAAGCAATGCAAATAAAATAAGGTTTATATATGATATAAAAATTAGAAAACCGGGGATCTTAAATCTAAAAAAGTAGAAAAAGAACATTTGGAGGGAGAGACTTGAGTGGTTCAATGAGATGAGTTCACCAAAATGAAAGAAATAAAAGAACACATTCAAATTTTATACTAATGTAAGGTGTAAAAATATTAATTAACAAACAAATTAGACCCCAAGCTAGTGTGATTGAGACGAGCCTCTAACATGACAAGTAAAATACTAAATTAAATAAACGTTAGGAATTGATTAACTCTTTTATGATGGTAGTAGTGGATATTAATGAAATGAGATTAAAGATGCATTCTTAGATAGCTATTTAACTAACTTCTAAAGAAGTTGAATCTTGATCATTACAATGTAGTTAGACTTGGTCACTATTATGATCTTTACTTCCCCTCACTATTGTGTCCTTCTAACAATATTGTTTTTCTACTCTTGATTTCTTCACCAATGATGCAAAAATTGAATTGAGGTCAAGGTAGTGTTAAATAACACTTTCCAAGGCTTATTTTGCTAGGATATAAGTGTTGGGTTTCTTTAAACCTAATTTAAGCCCCTTGTTTTTCTATTGTTCACTATTTGTATAAGAAGAAATTGAATATATGAAATGCATGATGCATGATGCATGATGTGGTGAATGTTATTGCTAACATAGGGTTGCTTTAATTTGAGTTCTCTTAGGCTACTCTTGTATTGCTCTATGATGAATTGAATGAATGATTATGAGTGTTAATAAATGCCCTAGGAGCTTGTCTTTATTTATGGAATCCTAGGTATTAATTTGATAAGTCTCACACATAAGGTGACTAATAATGGTCCAAATTTTGGACAAGATTTCTTAAGGAAAAGTGAAATTGAGTTTTAACTAAGATAATCAACTAGTAATTCTTTCTAAGAGATAAAGTCACAACTAAATTTATGATCAAGGTGAAGAAATTGGTGCTAATAGTAGCATGGTGTGATGGTTAAGTTGTTGTGTTGTTATTCTTGCCATCAAGGTTCAAACCCCATTGGGGTGTAATTGTTGAGAATTTATAGTGGGGATGAGGTCCCCTGTTTGTGACCTCATCGGTTCATAGCTTCAGATTAAAAGCGTTTACCACCCCCCTCCCTCCCAAAAAAATAAAGTGAAGCAATTGATCAAATTTAAATTAGATCTAAAATACATAAACTAAATTAAAAAAATAAGACAAGATTGAGTCCAATCAACCTCTACTCTAAGATCTCTTAAAATAAATACTACATATTTAATAATAAAACTAAAAATATAAAATATACATTTTCCTCCTCTAAAATGATTATTTATTTTCTTAAAATCTAATCCACCTATATGATCACAAAAGTTATAACTATTCCACCCACCTATAGATACTCAAATTGAAAAGCATTTTATTTTTCGTACAAATATTTTTTTTTATATCCATGTGAATCAAATCTTCATAATTCTCTTATACTCGCTTTTTCAAATAATCATTATGTAGATCAACTCGTGAGGTCCTAAATTCACTTTTAAAGGCTCTATATCCAATTCGAATATTCGATATAGAATAGTTCATTTTATACTTAACTCATCCATACACACTAGAATGTTTTATTATTCCAAGATTATTACTTTATTGGCCACCTTTAGCGGATATGTACCTCCCTTAGGTTACGATAAAAATAGGGCCACTTCCGAGAGTGGACAAGTTGCGATGGATTATATACTCCATTGATATACTTTATTGGCCACCTTTAGCGGATATGTACCTCCCTTAGGTTACGATAAAAATAGGGCCACTTCCGAGAGTGGACAAGTTGCGATGGACAAGAAAGCGAGGCTATTAATTGCTCAATTGAGAACGGGGTCCCACCATCTCAGATGTGAGACTGGTAGGTGGAAGACTCCTAAGGAAACTTGGGAAGAAAGAACGTGCTTATTTTGTAATAAGGGAGTGGTGGAAACGAAGTGGCACTTCGTCATGGAATGCACAGTGTACGAAAATATCCGTAATCAGTACTCAAGTATTTCAGATGTGGGCAATATGCAGCAGTTATTTGAGGAGGATAAGATAAATCAGACGGCTAGCCTCCTAGTCAAAATTAATAGCAGGAGATCTGATCTGGAGAAGAGTCTGGAGGCAAACTAAGTTGTTGAGTGTCTCGGTCCCATAGGTTGTTTAGTCTCGTGGACGTCATTAAAATCTTTCATTTCATTTCATTTCATTACTATCTGGATACGGCCCACAACCTTCAACATCAACCTAGGGACAAAAAGGATGCAAAGTAGTGGAGATCTTTATTAAATGTTCTTATTGTTCTTTGCCCCCTTAATTCTCCGCACCAATTTCCAACTCTCTTAATGGTATCTAAAAGAAAAATACAAAATAATATTAATGCGTACTATTTTGTATGAAATTGTTTATTCTTCTAGTTTTTTAATCATTCATATATATATATATATTAATTTTACATATAATTTGATATATTTATTTATATCTTCTATTTATTAAATTTATATGTATATATATTTTTATATAATTGCTTGTTATTTAAATTGAGTTATTTGTCTATCTTAGAATTTTTTTGTGATTATAGTGTTGATCTTATAGTTATTAACAAGTTCCCTTTTTATTCAAAATTTAAATTTCAAATTTAGTTAGATGGTCCCATTCACCCTTCCATCTTAAGCAAGCTAAACACATGTTTGGTATAACTTAATGTTGTGTAATAGTATTTAAAGACATTTAATTACATTCATTTAGGAAATGTATAGTCTTCTCATTCCAAAACAATGAAAGGAGCAATCGATGGTGACACATTTGGATTTGGTGTAATAAGCAATGATTTTTTTTAGTGGCTAATAGTAACCTTGGGGATTCAAATTTTGGCTAATAGTACAAGTTGTATGGTGACTTGAATTGCCACATTTTTATAAAATTTTATTTTAATCCTTGTTAAATCACCAAAATATTTATTTTATTGAACTTTTAAACTAAAATTTGCCACAATATTTGATACCTAATTAGATCAAATTTGCCTAAATTTTCTTTGTAGAAAATGGAATTAATTTGTCATAACATTATATAATCGTTGGTTACTTCAAGGCCATGTCACCAATTTTTAATCACCACCATCTATTTTATTTATAATCTAATAGTTGGGGTTGTATTCCATGGATTAAAATGTATCCATAGAGCTTCAATGCCCATTGAACCCAAAATCATATTTGGGTCGTTGAATATTTATAATCTAACAATTTGGGTTAAATTTATGGGCTAAAATGTACCCATAGAGCTTCAATGCCCATGAGGTCAAAAGTTGCATTTGTATTATTGAAGATTTATAATCTACCAGTTGGGTTAAATTCCATGGGCCAAAAATGTACCCACATAGCTCCAATACTCATGGGGCTCAAAATTTCATTTGAGCCCCATGGGCATTGGAGCTATGTAGATACATTTTGGCCCACAAAAAAGAACTCAAACTATTAGAGTATAAATAAAATCAATCGCAGTGAAAAATAATTTAGGTCCTAAAATATCCAATGTTTGATTTTAAATATTAAGGAATTAAGGAATTATAGACATGAGCACTACACCTTAAACTCGTTAATCACTGCCAACCTTAGGTTGTTACTTTTACATAGGAATTTATTTATTTTTAAAAGAAGGATTCACCATTTTAATTAATGCTTTTGCCTATTTTTCGTTAAGATTCATCAAGGCTTTTTACAAATGTCTAGTGATTTAAAAAATTCACCAAGACTTTTTTTTCAAAAAAAAGGAAAGATTCGCCAATAAAATGAACGATACACCATGATTATAAACACACACACACACACACACACATACACACATACATATTAGGGGGGTTTCTTAAAATTATCACTAGTAATAAGAGTAACAAATCTCCATTCTAGGCCCCCTGTATGTTGTCTTTGATCTTTGTACACTTTTAGAAGGTTGATCTAAGGAAACTTATCTCCTTGTGATGAATCAATAACCCTTTGATGCATTTCTAAATACCACCATTCCCCATGTTTCCAAAAGGAGTAGAGCAAACAAGTATTCATTAGGCAAGCAAAAGATTAGAACCCTACTATACATAGAAACGAGTTCTAACTCAAATATTTCAAAACTTATCCCCTTATAGAGCACTAGTACATTGTAAATTATGATACATTCTATTGAAAGAGACATTATTTTTGAAGCACGTAATAGTCCAATTATAAAAACTTCCCATTGTCATTCATTGTTCATTTATAGTGATAACTACCTTAATTTTTACATTTACATTTCTTATAATAACAAGCATTGATTAAATCGCCAGTACCAAACTTTAATTATTAACTTAAGTTAGTTTGTGCTTAATTCATTACATTCATTTAATTAGCTTAAATTAACTCCATAGAAAGGTTATTTTCCTTTATAAGCAAAGACAACTTTTTAAACTCTGAAATAATAAATAATATTTTAATGAAGAAAGTTAAATATTCTAGAAATAAGTTTAGGAAGAGGCAAATATTACATTATTAGATTGAAGTAGACACAAATAGTATTAGATACTCTATATCAAAAATTGAAATGCTCTATGGAGATCTCTTTTAGATGGTATGTCAAGGTTTGTATTTTGCTAGCTCTTGTAATATGGACATATTTTTGTTTAATATTTTAATTTATGTATTATATCTCTTTATAAGAAATAAAAATACTAATTTTTTTTTACAAGAGTGACAAATAGTGGTATAAAAAATAAGATCTATAGAGCACACCTATAGTCCAAAAGGTTAGAACCCTAGAAACCTCTTTCCTCAAAGCTTCAACATTAAATAAAAATACATATAGATTCACTTCAAGGATGGGATTATCTAACCTCCAAGTTACACTAAGCTTCAATTGTCTTGTAGTTTGAGGGTCTCTTTAACACATTTAAAAGTTTTTTAACACACCTTTTGTATTAAGACCAATCATCATATTCCTTATGAGTATCATACTTGTTAAATTTATTTGATGGAGCCAAAAATTAGGGATCATTTTATCTTTGAACAATTATTTTTCCTTTTTAGATACTCATATAACTCTCTAGAACTTCATGAATTATGAGAATTAGAGATGCTCAGTTCTCTTTTAGACATGTTTGATCTTTGTCAATTTTTTAGTCAAAGACTTTACTTCCATAATACTTTGACTTATGGGATTGGTTATTTTATTCACATTGTGTGTTCTTTTGGATTGAATAGGAAATGACATCATGAAAAAATTATAAATATGATGAGATGTGCGAGACATTAAAAGATATGATTTATTTCATACACTTTCTCTCTGGTGATTGATTTTTCTCTTTTGGGTTTACTAGAGCTACACTTACACTTCAAATTTCTTGTTTTTCACTATTCCTTTTTAGTTCCATATGTTAATTTTGACCTTTCATGGACACTTATATCATTGTCATTATAGAAAATAATATTAAACAAAAATATTTTTTTATAATCTAATTAAATTTTATTTAAGGAAATAAAGATTTCCTTAATAGAAAATAGGTTTAGTGAATGTGATAATCAATATAATCCAGTTAACCAAATTTAGGGTTGTACATTTGATCATGTGACAAAAAATATAATTTTTTTTATTACAACACTTAGCTAGTTTTAATATTTAATAGATAACCACCAATTATTTTGATCATAATATTTGAAAATAGCTCAAAATTGCATGTTCTTAGATGTGTTTGAATCAAAGTGATGAAATGTGAACTAGGTCATTCTCAAAATTTGGAGAGGATTGTTTCACAACAAAAAAATAGCATACATAGTATTAGTGGCATAGAATTTAACTTAATTATCAAATCAACATTCTACATGTGAAAATAGCCCAACAAACTATGAACTATTGTACTTACAAAATAGAGCCCCCCCTTGATACTTAGGCCTCTAATGAGTGACTAATGATGTTGATAAATAACTTTGTGGAGCTTGTTAGGTAGGGTTAATATTATCTAGTCAAGCCTTTAGTGAATTGATTTAATGACTTAGTGAGATGAGATTTCCATAATCCATCTTGAATGTAATTATGTTGCTTTTGGATTTGATTGTGTGCAAGTTTTTTCATCATTTCAGATCACACTCTATGATCCATCATCAAGATGCAAAAGAGAGCATAAGGAGTAAAAATGATAAGTTGTAGACCCAAAATTGCATTAAAAGGGCTAGAAAGAGGGAGGAGAGATAAGGGTGGCACATGAATTAAGACACCAAAAATTGAATGAAAAAAAGAAAAGAGAGAACCATAAAATGGTAAGTTAAAAAATTAAAAAAATCTAAAAATAAAAGACCAAAATAAAATCAAATTCAAGAGTAGGACTAAATAATGGGAGGACTTAATTACTCAAGAAGCCATGTATATGATATATAATAAATGTTATTCAGAAAATATAAATATAATGACTTTTAAACAAAGATCAAAGACAACAAGAAAACATGTAATATAACTATTTTTCATTGAGTATGTAGATTCTTATTTAAAATGATGTTGAAATGCACTTCTTGAATGATGTAGCAAGTATTGAGTGGGATCTCTTAGATGTCCAAATGATCTATTAAAATTAGTTAGTGTTTATCTTTTGTAAAACACCCTCAACATTCAATTTAAAATATTTTTTGCTCAAGTTAGCACACAATAATTAGTTAGAAGTGGATAACTTGATCAAATTTTAAAATTTTGAATTTAAGATTGTGGGCATTGATTAAATGCAACATATAATTGGCCTAAGGTGGGGAATAAGTAATCTTTATTTCAAGTCTAGATTCTTGGGATGTGGGTTGTTAGGATTAGTCAAGGCTCGTGTAATTTACCAACTTTTAAGTATAAACACACTATTTGTATGCTAGTTATTACATAAAGGACAAATAAAACAAAATGATCCCGAAACAAATGGGGATTATGTGGGGTATATAATTTTCACCATTACATTTTCCCTCAATTTGAATTGAATGTGAAGTAATATGAGGATACATGTCAAAGTAAATCAGATAATAAATATTAAAATATATATTCAAAGACTCATAAAGGATATGGATGATGAATGATGATTTTATATATGCATTCCTTGTAATCAACACTTAATTTAAATATATACAAAATAAAAATAATTCAATGGATAAAATTTGATAATCATTTGAAACACAAGCACTAAAATAATTTACTTATAATGTCAATAATTTTAAACAAGTTCAAAAAGTAAATGTAAAGAGTGGCATGAAGCCATGAACATGTGGCATGAAACAAAGCTATAATAAAAAGGAGGAAATATAAGATCTCATAATGGACCATTGTAACCATGCTCTAATTAAAAAATATGGTGTAGGAATTCCAACAAGTCATTTTAACCAAACAAGATCAATGTAGGGCATCCCTTGGACCATTGTAATAATAAGTGTGCAATGTGAAACCCTCAGAGATTCACTATAACCATAATCATGAAATTGGAATGGAAATAATCCAATATGGCATAAATCCATGAGAAATAATAAAGCTATAATGATATGATGTGTGTCACTACAATCATAAAATATTAAGGAACACCTATGATAATATTTCCCCCTCCAGTTAGTTGCATACAAAGGATATAATGAACTAGAGGAGATGAAAAAATATTTAATGTTGAAAACCATGAAATCATATGATAAATTTTAGATATATAACATATGAAAAACATGTAATAAGATCATGATGTGATCATGATAGCATATGTAAAGTGAGGAAGTAAGTTACCTTCAATGTTACCTCTAATGCAAGGTAAAAGAAGTGATAATTGTTATAAATGCTAGATAAGAAACATGTAAGCGTTGATAAAATAGAATCACCATAAGCATGTGAGCATAAGATGTAGATATGATAAACATTAACACAAGTAAGAATAAGTGTATAAGATATAAAAATAATAAGCATATGTAAACATCATAAAATAACAATATTATAAACGTTAAATAAACATGTAACCATCAAAAGATAATAACATAAAAGCCTAAAAATGTAAGAATGTTAAGCATGTAACCATGAGATGTGAACTTCAAGAGAATATGAAGCATATGAATAAGCATGAAATTATATCATCATAAAATTAGGAGATAATGAACATAAGTAGTTCCCCCAAGTGGGAAAAAATAAGACATGAAACGTGACATAAGACATAATATAGATGTTAAAATTAGAGTGAAAGAAGAAGAGACATGAAAAGAAAGGTTTAAAAAAAATCAAATTTAAAATATAAGATGAGACAATTGAAGATTTAAAGGGGGAATGCAAGGAATATGACTTAAAAAAAGGAGATCAAGAAAATAAAAAATCATAAAGCAAACATGATTGTTATTTTGGTCAACATGGTGAGAGAAGTTTCCAATTGCTCCATATTTTGCAACATCCCAAATCCATAGGAAGTAACACAAAAAAACACATAACATGTAAGGAAGTAATTGAATGAACTACATAACAAATGCTCAAATTCACTTATCTCAACATGCACCACTAAAGGTGTATTTGTGTCATATACATGTTGTGACCACACACATAAAGTAAAGAAAGTAAAATAAATATAAGGAAAAGATAACACCCAATTATATTTGAATCACCTTCATCTTAAGGAGGATGGAATTTAATGTAATCATAATCAATATTTAAATTTATTTATGGTATAATCTCTTACTCATGATGTTTCTCAAGTGGGATATTGTATAAGTATATGAAACTCCATAATGGCTACTTGATACTGAATTATTAGTATGACCATTCATACACTCACAAGGACTAAAAGTAAAGCTCTATATGAAATCATATATAAGATCCATGAATGAATAATAAGTCACATGAGATGATTCAAACCATGACAAATATTCATCAAACCATAATAAAGATCTATCAATTAAATTTTATCTAAATACATGCATTAAAAAAAATCTCATCCTCATCATGTGTATTATTTAGTAAGAAAAGGTGTTTAACACGTATAAATATGCATCATTATGATATCCATTTCTATGACCACTAAATGCATCAATCCATGAATCTCTAATAATACAATAAATATAAATATTAGGATATAGGACACCATAAGATATATAATTATTTTTAACACGTATATCATTATAATTTATATGTTGAGAAGCATGATCATCATTAGCACCATCATGTGAGAAATAAATTAAATCCTCATTGTCAACCACAAAGTGTTAAGAGTATCCATATGAAATAACTTATCAAGGTTCAAAGAATAATCCTTCTTGTATTTATTAGTATCACATAAATTATGAACTTCGTATGCATCCATAGAGGTAATGAGTATATCAATATATGTAAATAGTATAGAATCACATATAGTTTGTGCATTATAAGCATGAATTATACTACCATCATCAATAATGTAACTATGAAGAAAAGAATCATCAACCAAGCCATGAGAATATTATACATGATCATTGTTACCTATTTTTCACTACAAGCTCAAACAGGTAGAGCTGAATTGAATTCATCATTAAAAGGTACAAAAAATTTCAAATTTTGCTGCTAAAGTATTCATTGTTCATCATAAAGATTAAATTACATTTGATTTTTAGTTTTATTATGCAAGCATTTGAAACATAAAATTGGAAATTTGCATAATAATGCTTTTTATTCATTTTGTAAAAATTGAAATCCTGCACAAGCCGCGGGAGTAGCTGAATTTGATTATTTTAATCAAATAATGAATACAAGTGGGATGAAATACTACACTACTGAAGATAATGTAAACATGAAGGAGGGGAGAAATTCATCATTTCCTGTGATGGTGAACCGTTTTTGCTCGTTGTCTTCAGTTGTTGCGTCTCCAAGCTGCAACAATTTCGATTCCACGCTCCATGAACCTGCAAGATTATGAAAGAATGGTGTTAGAGCAATGATAAATTACATCCAACTTCATGCCTACACTACCAACAGAAATGTAACATTAATCCAGTCAAGCATTCACCAGATGATTGAGTTACAAAGGCTGATGATAAAGAACACAAAGTTCAATGGAAGCTTTTGGCTTCGATTATTATTTTTACTAACTTGTTTGTTTAAATGTGCAGGACAAGTTCATTATGATCAATTTCATTAGATATGTGGGGCAAAACGGGCTCCCACAAGGGTCGATATCAGCATATCAAGAAGGTATTCTCTCATTCAACATTCATACATGAGAGTCATCAAGCATCAAGAACAGTCATCAAGTAGGACTGTCATCAAATAGGGTTGTTGCAATAAAAAAAATTCATAAAGCAGTCTCTAATTCAACATGGTGAAAACAGATTGAGAAAATCATCCTTTTGATCATCATTTGAAGGAACAATTAGCAAATGTTTGAAGGAGCATAATCAACTGCATGCATTAGCTCAGTTTCAACTCTATTATATTCACATAGTATTCACATAAAGTATGGATCCCCTTTATACTGAAGGGAAAACATAGCACTCAAGCAATTATTAAATTGTTTCTTATAACTTCAAAGCACATACATAGTTCATCAAGAGACTCAAGAGGGACAGTGACATCATGAAAGATAGTCTGCATGGCTATAATAAGAGCATGGTTACATAAAAACATCAAGAAACATCACCAATATATCAAGGGGTATGGTTTCCATTATTATTTTCCATTCCCAATTGCTTTTGTTGGCACATGAGTAGATTAGAATGATTAAGGACAATCACCAATTCATCTAGAGAGTTTAAGGATCTTGGCAAGACAACAAATAATCAATCTTTTATGAGCAGATCACAACAACATGTTAGTGATCACAAGATAACATTGCTAAAATCCATATTCAAATTTCAACACAGTCACAGTATAGTCATGCATAAGCGAGATATCAAACAAGAAAGGTGCAGTCATGCTATCATATCTCGTGCCAATGAAATATCAAAAGTTGCAGTCACATAATGATAGGACAGTCATGCTAAGTGACAACGATTTCATCGTAGATGAGCACAGTCAAGAGAACATTTGTTGAAGTCCATATTCAAAGCTCAACACAGTTTCTTGGAAGTAAAGAATACAACTATTTAGTGACAGAAATAACAAAAGGCATCTGTATGCATGATAAAAGCTACTAGTGAAGTTGTAGATTAAGGACAATAGAACAATTTAAAGGTGTAAGTCATGAGAGCTCATTAATTATTAAATGCAATGAATCACAAATACCCATAATGTAAAGGAAAAGTATGTAAGCCATGTTATTTTCAAAGGGTCGAGCTAACAAAGAAGGGATTTCTTTCATTTCTTGTATAAAAAAGCTCAAAACATAATCAATAGTGGCCTCACAGAAATATGAAAATACCCAGATGAAGGAATATTCACATAAGCTTAAATACCCACTTGGGGGTTTTCCTCATAAATTACAAATATATGGAGTTATCATATTTTCAGTTGTGGGTTGAAATCAATAACAATTTTTCATTGTTTACAACAAAAGATATAAAATTTTCAGTCATGGCCGCAGCCTGGATTTTTCTTTCTTCAAAATATAGAGGTATCCATTTAGTATTTTCACTTCGAAAATCATAAATACATACAAGTACATTGTGAGTCAAAGTAAAGGAGTTGTTTTGACAAACCCCATAATAAAAAAGAATGGAGAATGGCCACACAAGGAAGAGCCTACAAGGATTCTCATTTTGGGAGAAAACTTCTGAAAAATCTCAAATCATTATTCACCATGGCAGCTAAAACCCCCAAATAATGCATGAAAGAAGAAAACAATTCCAAAAGCTCAGACATGAGCTCCAATGGCGGCCTGAATTGAAAAGAGATACCCACAGAAAAACACGTCCTGTTCTTGTAATCAAGCCACGACCATCCATAAAGACAAGGCACAAATATTGTTTGACAAAATGACTTGAGGATATTATCTTCTCATAAAATGACGCCATGATTTCAACATAGAGAAGAAATTTTACCTATTACAAAGTGGCAATTTTGATGTTTTTCCAGTAGCTAGAACTCATGGAAGCAACAAAGATCTCCCAATAAAGAAACTACAAACCCTAGCATGGCAGCCAATGCAACATATGTTTCTCTCAAAGTCTCCAAGAAAAGTGAATGAGTATGATAATTAAGGCTTTTTCCTTGGTGTTTTTACCATGCTCGAGCCAAATGATGAGTCATTTTTTACTATTATTTTAAAACAAAATGATTTCATATCATTGCGCCAAGGTTATTACTTCTAATTCAATTAACCCAATCATTAAAAAGGGACCCGTGGGTTTGAGGTAAGTTTTGAGAATCATAAGGGACAACAATATGGCCTTTGACCTTATTTGATTTTGAAGACTATCACATAAGAACAAATGAATTGAATGTGATATCATTATATGTTCTAGTGAAGGTGTAGTTATTTGTATATTCCTTGCATGATTTTAAGCAAAATTAACAGCCTAATTAAGTATTAGAGGTAATATCTTATTACTTTAATATTTAATATAAAAGAAGGAAATAAAAACATATTAAATATTAAAATAATCATTAATTGATTATCTTAATATTTAATTAAATAGTTATATTTTCCAAAAAATCATGCAAGGGTATAAGTAAAGATAAACTGAAGATCAAGACATGCTGTTTGAGATCATGAGTTCGAGTTTTGATTTTCAATCAGGGTGAAGTGAACTCTTTAGTATTCTTCTTTTTATACCACCTTTTGAGGAGCTCTTCTAACAGTTTGCATACAGTTTGCATGGAGTTATGACTCGACATGAGTTGTGCATAGATCAGGGGCAGTTTAGTCACTTATTTTTGCAACTATCATCAGTTATGTGGCCTTTTTTCATGCATTTTCTCTTTTGCTCATGAGATGCATTTGAGGAAGATATTTTTACTTTCAGTTCGAGTTCGAGTTGCAGTTCAGTTATATACATTATGACACAGAGTTCTGAGCTGTTGAAGCTCAGTTATGACATTGGTGGGTTCTCTTTTCACAAGATTTTTTCTTATGCTCGGATTTCACTTTGGAGTTATCATTTTTACACTGAGATTGACTTCTAGTTTCATCTTCATGCCTTTGAGAGGCTTATTGTATAAAGTGAAATTACTTAGTCATTCTTGTACTAGTTCTTGTTTTTCAACCTTTGCATTCTACAAAGTGAATTTTCATGTAACTCAACTTTCATATTCAGATTAATACAACAACAGGTTTACATGTTCAATTTGTGTCATATTTGCAAAGATTCCTTCGATTTCAGTGAAATCAAAAGTCTACCTTGTCATTATGTTGTTTTTATGAATGATTTGATGAAGTTTTACTATGTTTAATATCATAACCTTTAAAATTTTGTCTCATTTATATTTGCATGCATTCAAATAGTAAAAATCACAGGTCTAAGGTTGTGTAAAAGAATAATCTATTCTTCTTTGCTGAGAAAATCATGTTTTCCTTCAAAGGTGGTTTATTCAAGCCTTAGAATCATTTTTGTGGTCAAATTGTTACAGTTGACCTATGTGGATAATTTTTTTGAAATTTATTGTGAATCATAGTTGCAAGTCTTTGTCAATTAGGTGAATCACCATTAATTTACAATTTTATGTGCATTTTGACATACTTCTATCCCTTTTCCAGCACAAGTTACTCAGTTTTTAATTAAGAATCATATAAGAAATAGCCTAGAATCTGGAGGTTTATCTTCACCATAGGAATACCCACAACCTGAAGATAGTTCCCATGTTTCAACAGATTGCTGAATTTAATCATTCAAGCGCTCGAGTGCAATTTGTTTGAAAACAATCATGTAATGAATAAAAAATATATATAGAATCATGATATGATAAATAAATAACATCACGAGGCATACCATCATCATGTATGAAAAAATACAACTCCCACATAGTATAATGCCTTGACTCATAGGATGCAATAACAAGAGAACATGGACCTAAGAATATAAGGTTTGGATATCATGATATGCATGATAAATAAAATTAGAAGGTATAATGTCACCATGAATAGCTAATTTATGGATAAACATCTCCCATAAAGAATCATCCCTAGATGTATTACTATAAAATAGGGCTACCTCATTAATATCAATCATACAAGGTACATCAAAAACATGTGAGTGAAAGGTGCTCAAAGGTAAATCATCATCATGCTCATACAATAATTATCACTTTTTATAAATAAGAATAATAAAGATGAAACATGTGAACAAGTGAATTAAGTGCATCCAAGATGAAAGGAAAATTAATAATCAACTCTATGTAGGAGATAAAATCCTACATGTGATAAAATAATATCCATGGAAAACTAACCCATAGGATAAAAATCCATGAAAGTTGCAATGATGGAAGGATTGGATAAACACAATATAAAAAATCATTTAATTAACAATGTTTTTATGGATAGATACTAAAGACAAAGGAGAATGAGAATCTATGATAGAGAAATTATACATAATACAAAGGTAAGTAGGTATATGTCAAATAGAGGAATAATAAAAAGTTAGATTCTTACCAAGTTATAATAATGAAACCACAAAGAAGGTTGGATCCAAACCCTAATTGGATCTAGAATCAACAATAAAAAATAAACAAGGTCAAAACCTCAAAATAAACCTAGCGGAGTTCAAATTTCAAGTTTACCGAAAATATAAAGAAATAAAGAGTTTATTTATCAAAATATAGCTTTACTGAATATAAAAATAAATATAATCTAGATAACATCATTTAAATCTATGATTGATCGAGTTATTTTAAAAAAATTTTGAAATCGATATAAATGAAAAGCTCTTAGTTTATCTTGAATATTAAAAGATATGTGCCCATTGTTTTGGTCACGACTTGTAAACTATAACTCAAAATCACATGTTCTTGGATGCATTGGAAGAAAATAAGGAAAATAGAAGTGGATCATTCTTATAATATTGAGAGGGTAAATTTTGTGGCACAAAAATGAATTAGATTTAATCTATAGTGTGAATTTGAACTCTGTTTGTAGAATCAACCTTGTTCCATGGAAATGATAGTAGAAAGTGAACTCTTGTACTTGCAAAATAAAGTTTCATTTTTATATCTAGACCTAGAATGAGTGATAGATGGTATTCATAAGAAAAAATTAGGTTCTTTCTAGGAAAATGATTCTTCAATGGTCAAACTCCTAGATGATCTAGTTTAACAACTTTTGGATAAAGATCAAGACAACCAACCATCAATGTGCCTATTCACCTATAACTATGCAAATATTGATGTAACATTGATTTTTTAGAGTTTATCCCTAGTTTTTAGATAAAGTAGTGGAGGATGTGTAGGAGCCCTAACCTTGAAATATGAAAATTCAACACAATAATATGAAGCATGATATTGAAAGCTAAAATAAACAAAAGGGATGGAACAATAAATAAAAAACACTATTAAAATCAACCTCCACAATCAAAGACACTTTCTAAACTAAAATACACTTTACCTCCATACTATTTTTTCTTTTTTTAGGTGTAATATCCATACCATTCTTAGAGAAACATTACTTGTGGCTTTAAGTGTAATATCCACACCATTCTTAGAGAAACATTACTTATGACTTTAACTTTATAATTTTTTACCATTATCCAATCAATTTTTTGAAAGATGTAAATGAAGTACCTTCTTCCACATCAAAATCATTTATATTCAGAACATTTGATGTGAATTATTATTCAAAAGAATATGGATTTTGTGTTAAATTCATTAGTACATCTAAAAATTCTTCCTAGTTAGCATCTTGTAAGATTTATTATTAAATAAACCCAAGATACATTAAAATATTAGGAAAGCATGAAAGAAAAACAAGATGCTAGAATATGTTGTATTCTATTAGCAAATGAGAGTATGTTGCAAATATAAAAAGAGTCATTACTTTATATAGAGCAAGGTAATGCATGAGGTAACCTGGGATCTCACTTAAAGCATGGAGTTCAACTGGAGTTAGCCTATGCAATAAAGTAGGAAAGCTTATCTAAGAAGGAAATATTATCTAAGAAAGATTGTCCAATAAAGTAGGAAATATTATCTAAGAAGGAAAGCTTATCCAAATATAGAGCAAATAAATTAAATAGCTAATAAACTAATTACTTAAAGAAATAAATGCAACTAGATAAAAACATACTAAGTAAGCTTAAGTGAGTGCAAATAATGAATCTTTTAAACTAACACCCCCTTAAGTGCAACTTAGGAGAAAACCCTACATAGGCTACAAAGATGGGTCCTGACAACAAGGCTTGATCAAGTACCCATTTACAAACATAAGAGAAAGGAGAAAAACCACTGGGAATAAAACTACTAATCAATTATTTCAAACTCAAAAAACATAAGCTACAATTGTCGATAAAGAGCTGCTAATAAATCCCACACTGCAATAGGATTAAGATCAGACTCAAAGAAACCACTACACGAGTATCACCAAGATACTCTCAAATGCTCAAAATTATAGATTGGTACATGGTTTGCACTACTTAACTAGATTGAGTTGAATATACAAGTACCCAGACTCTAGATATAGAAGTTGATCCTCAAAATATAGGAATATTTTTCTTTGCAGAGATGTTCTCCAAAGTGGATAAAAATTAAAGCACCCTCTGAAATTTTCCTTGATTTTAGAAATTTATCATGGAGTGCTTGATTTGCACTAATAAGAACCAAAAAAATAAAAAAAAAGGGAAAATAATAAGGCACACAAAAATTAATGTGAGAATGCAAACACAGAGCATGCTAAAAAAAGATCAACATGCAAAGATGGATCTTCACATCTTGCTCCATAGTTGCCTTCACATAAATTTTCTTTCAAAATATTGACACTTTATAAGTAGTGCATTTAAAATTTAATGATTACTGCTAGAGTATAGTTCAGTACACCAAATGTACCCCTCTTATACAAAGAAGATCACCACATTTTATAGTTATAAATTATAAGCCAAAGTACAAAAATATAGATGTTCTGATTTTTTTACTTCTGGTACAAAATCTAGAAAATCTACATAGATGACTATGTAGAGAACTACAATACCTTTCCAACACCTATTGGAGCTCGAAAAATGGAGCTCGTGGGTGCAAGTTAGGGCTCAACGATAAAAAAGAGAGGAATATTTAGCTTTGACTAACAAAAATAGCAATAAACAACAGAATATGTATTTTTTTCTCCACCACAACAAAGTACTCCAAACCAACTTTCCAACACCTATTTGAACATGAAAATCCAATGTTGTGGTGAAAAGATATGGCCTCCAAAAAAAAAACTCAATTAGGCATGCAAGTGTTGATGGTAGCATAGCATCATGATGATGTCATCGACCAAAAAATCAACCAGGGTCAAAGTTGTCAAAAATTGACAAAATTTATATTAAAATAAGGGGTTTTGGGCCTTACAGACATAATTGCATGGACCATTTTGCCTCAAAATACCCTAATTTTGGTCCATTTTGCTTCAAAATAGCCTCATTTTGCTTCAAAATAGCCTAATTTTCATAAGCATGCCGAGATGCTAATAGAAGATTTAGGATTCGTGCCTTAGTCAATCTGGCCTCCAATATCTTATTCTAGAAAAATGAGAGTCTTCTTTGAATTTCTCATCTTCTCTCAATATGATAGTGAGTCTAAATTTGATCCAAGAGGTTGCAAAACATACATGCAACACACATGCAACTAAAAAATAAAATGTTAATTTCACAAAACGAGAGGTTGCTCTGACTTTCTCGACTGCTTTGAATGTGATAGTGAGTCAACCTATGGCTTTTCCAAATGAAATTTCCTATTTGTTTGCATCTAATTTAATGTATGTTCTATGGTGCTCTGATATTGTGAAGTTCATCGCTAGGAGATATCTATTGCCTCATGTTTGCTCGTTGCATGTGCTTGAGGCAACTTTATAAAATTATGACTTTTACTCTACCTCTAATGTGGTGGGTGGGGTGATATGTCATGAACATCTACTTTTTGGTCCTACTCTTGGCTTCCTCTTGTGTGTTATGGTTCATGACCTAGTTTTAGATAGGTCTTTTGTGTTTGTGGCTCGCCTTGATGAATTGAGACCCAAATTGGGGGCTCATTGTTTGGCATGTTGCATAATTTATTCAATGTTGTACAGTTCCTATTTAGACATGCTCTTGAGGACCCACATGTTGTTCCATTTTTCCTCCTCCTATTTACCTTGCTTCATCTTTGAAAAGTTACTCCTAAGCGCTTTGGTCTTCAATTTTTGTCTCATGCCTTTTTTTCTCTATATGGATCATGTTGTTATGTTCAAATATGCAATCTCTTGGAGGCATATATCCTCTGTCAAGACCTTTCTTTTGACATTGTTGATGTTCTATTCTTGTTCTGGATATACTAGCTTTCGAATAGTAATTGTGTAGCTACTTTTGGGAAAGCATTTTGAAACTTTGCTTGTTCCTCCTCTGTAATCTTTTATAGCATTAATACAAATATTTTTTATAGTGGCTCTTCCACTTTTGCTTTAAAAAAAAAACTAATGGTGGGAGAAATATAATTAAATCAATATTTTTCATTTAATTAACTCATATAAGAGGAATAATCCAATTAATTAAATAATTTATTCAATTAATTAGTATAGGAATGATGCAAGATTAGTGATGAGGTGACACCAATGTTATAATAGAATACAAAAACAATTTTTAAGTGCTTACATTGTCCCCTCTTTAGGGTGGAATAATGATTAAAATAAGTTTTATTTTAAAGAAATAATTATAGGCATTGAATAAGGTGAAATTGATGATAGGATGCCCCAATCAACTAGGAAAAATAAAATTAGTAGATGGATAAACGATGCCCCTCAAGAGCGAAAGAAATTTATGAAGACCTAAGTGGTCTCTGAAAATAAATAATAGGGTCAAAAAGGGAAAAAAGAAAAAATAAGGAAAGAGACAAAATTGGGGAAAGGGGATAAAAAACAAAGAGAAGAGGTGGAAAATGGATTAAAATGGTGAAAATGAGTGAAAAGAGTGAATAAATAGGGGAGAGGTGAAAAAATAGTTAATGCAAAAGGCATGAAATTAGTAAATGGATGGCATTATAATGGACACATTGAGATGCAGATGGTCATGATGTGTTTGGATGAAGATAAATGACATGATGTATGACAATTGTGTATAGTTGATGAAAGGTACATGATAGGGATATTTTGAAGCACGTCTTAATTAGTTAAATGCAGGATGTATGAAGTTAGTAAATGGTGAAAATGGATGAAAAGAGAATAAATAGGGGAGGTGAAAAATAGTTAGATGGATGAGGTATGAAATTAGTAAATGGTGTTAGTAAATTGATAAAATGCTAATGGATGTGATGATATATGAAAATGGTCATGATGTGTATGGATGAAGATAAGTGACATGATGCATGATGATTGTATATAGTTGATAAAAAGTACATGTTAGGAATGTTTTAAAGGAAATCTTAATTAGTTGAGTAATCAAAATTTACTATAGCACTAGGTATTATGAACCATCATATGAAGAACCATGATGATATTATGCCAAGCGTGTGAAGGACTAACATCCAAGAAAGAATATTATAGGATGTAGCATGATATAAAACCATGATGATAAGAGGTGCCCTAAGGATCAAATCACAAATGTGAGCAACAAAAGGAACACAAGCAAGAAAGAAAGCATGCACAAAAATGAAAGGAAGATAAAAAAATATTTTACCACTTATCAATGTAGAAATTGAAGAATGATTGATTTAATGATAATTATAGTGTTATATGATGTGGGAATGGTACATACGAAGGAAAATGTAAGGATTGGTTGAAACTAAACAAATATTAGACATTAGAAATACTAAGGATGAAACCTATGTATGCTTTGGGATGTGTGTTATATTTCTTAGCTAGATTCATCTATATTTTACTACTCTATTGCTATATTTAGATAGATAGGAACTTGGATTTACTTGGGGCTACATAGGATTTGGAAATTCCTTGTAATTAATGGCAAGAGAAAACCAGGTATAGTAACAAGAATAAAGGGAAAATTAGATAGAATGGTTAAGGGATTATACATAGTGGATAGAATGGAAGCAAGGTTTATAATAGAGTAAATGATGGATAGATTCTTGTATGTATTTAAGATATGGTATCCAAGGGATAGATCACATAGAAATAGCATGCCCCACTTTATAGATGTTAAACTAAAGTTCTTTGTGGAAAAATCTATTACTCATGCATCAAAATTTATAATAAAGTTGAAGTATTTAATGTGGAAGATTGGACATGTCAAGAGATTTCCAAAGCATGTTTCAAGATCACTCCCCTATCATTATCAAGATCAAAATCGATAAGGAAGGGTGGATGGGTATGATGGCATGGGTATGTGTGTATGATGGGATGGTATGGATATACATGACTAATAACTATGAAGGATGTACATAATGTAGGTGGATGTGAAAACTTGCCCCTAAGTACAAGGTACATATATAAAATTGATTTGCACACTATATACCCAGAAAAAATCATTGTGGTACTTACCAAAGGTACCATAAGAATGGCTTTCACCATTGGACAATTTCTTCTTTTTACTATTTTACATTTTTTATAGATTTTATAGATTTTTTTGATATTTTTATTGCTTGGATGACATTAATAGCTTCAAGTATGAAAGTACTCATGATGCCTAAATTCAAGGGTTCTTTAAGGTCATGTTTTTCTAGTGTAGCCAACTTATAACTCTTATCATGGCATGGCAATAGTAACATATATTGAGTAATTGATTTGCTAAGATCATGCTACTAGTCTACAATCTACATATGTTATTATGATCTTGTTTGATAACTAAGTTGGCTTCATACAAATTTGTACATCTCGATAAGGTGCCATCACAGACCCTATGGTAGAGCATTAGTGCCAAGATATGGTAGATTTATGGTATAGGATATTTGGATTTGGCTTTTAATTTGAGATTCTAATTTGGTACTAAGGATTGGGATTCTTGGACTCATATTTGGAGTTGAGATAGAATTTGTACTATATTCAGATTTTGTACAGGGATGTGGATATTTATATTTGGAATTTAAATGTAGATTTGTATTACCTACCACTATTATTATCGATTTTTGAAACTTCACATATTAAGATTAAATATAATTGTAAATTTGGCACACACCTATTGCATGAAAAGTGCTTCTTTTAAATTTATGTTATATTACAATTGATTGCTTCATTTTGATTTTTCTTTGCTTGGATTTATTGATACAATTTACTTTGGAATGTTTTCTTAACTTTTCATTTTTGGATTTGTGTTTGGACCTTTTTGTATACATTTTAATTTTTTTCTTAGTTTTGATTTTTATTTAATTTTAATGCTTTGCTTCATATGGCTCATGATCTTGTTGGCCCCAATCAACAATTTTAGGACGTTAGCTTGGTGAAGGTTAATGGTATAGATATAGGTGGTAGTGAAAGGATAAGTGACACCAAGATTTTCATAGGGACTATGGATGGTCTTTATTTAAATATTTGATTGGGATAAATTTTCCCTAGCAATTGCTAAACCATCACAAATATTATTAGATTTATATATGTATGAGATTTGTAGTTGATCCTTGATATCCATGATTTGCATACATTGGTATGGGTTCTAGGATACCTTGCTCATGAAGACCATGTCATTTTCCTTTATATTTCATGCTTCAAAATATTTTTTATTGTAATCAGATTTTTTATAAACATAATGTTATACCACTAGTGTAGCATCATGAACCATTTCCAATTTATTATCCGCAATAAAACCTACTTTAATGAAGATGGTTGGACCAAGGCGATCTAGGATGTTTTTATTTCTCACTGTTAATGATTATTGTACCTTGATTAATTGCATACCTAATATGATCAATTGTGAATTATTTTATCCTCTTACTTGATGCGATTAACATCATTATAACTTGATTGCTAATATTATTGATATGATTATTTTTCTTGTCTATGTGTTAAAGGGGATCAATAATTTTAGCATGGGAAGGGGAGGTTGTTGGATGATTGGTAGACCAATTTGGCTCACAAAATCTTAGGATTTTATTATATCCTGGATGGGATTAGCTTGGATGCTCAAATGTTGATTTGGTGATTAGCAATTTTGAACATGCTTTTCAATGAAATCTTAACATAAATGTAATCACTTTGCTAATAAGATGGACACACTTTATTTTTCTATGTAGAATCTCTTTTATTTGTTAACTATTGTGTATACTTATTAATTCTTGTGCATTGATTAGTGTGGAGATTTTGAGTCTTATGGATTTTATGAGTATTACGCATCTTGGATGTTATTCATCTTATGGACCTCCTAATTTTTTTTTTGTTTACCTTCCCAAATAGGTTGAGTTTAAGTGATGATATATATAGGGGGGTCTTGTACATTCTTAGTGGGATTTGGATTGATGACACTATTATCTACAATATGATTGTCTAATGATATGTGGTTTTGCATAAAAATGGTTCTAGGAGTCTTGTAGATAGCATAAATAGACCTTGAATCTATATCTCTATTGTTAACAACATACTTCTACTTAGTAAAAAATGATGACAATGAATTGTATCTGTTGCATAGTTCCTTATCTTTGCTTTGTCTATTTTTATAATAATTCCTTATTAGTAGTCTTTCAAGAAAATACTTTGTAGATTGTTTGAATAAGGTAGGATTAGATGCTTGATTGAATGATTGATATGATTTTGTATTATATTTTTGATTGTTTTGTGAAGGTTTGTATGGTGGACTTACATAGGAGGATAAGGATTTTATTTGAGCTAGAATAGTGTTTCCATTTTTAAGGTTGGCATAGGGGTGTCTTATAGATGTTTGATCTTGGCCTAAGGGATATTTATTACTAGCATGCTCTTGGTCTAATAGATCTTGGCTTGTAAGGTTGTTCTTGATTTTTAGATTAAAAATTTATCATAATGATGTTGTCTAGGGTTTGGTATGGTTTAACTTGGGTACAACCATGTTTAGTCCTAATCATAGCATTATGGTTGTCAAGATAATCATCTTGATCCACAATTTTATCATCATCATCATCATTTTCAAAGGGTTTTGACTCTTTCTTTGATTAGGTTAGGTTTCACTTATTTTGACCTATGTTTTGCATAGGTTTTACACAAGGGGAAGAAAAAGATAACTCAAAATTAAGCTTTGCTAGTTGCGTGAGATTGGTTGGCTTATGAGCTCATAAATATACTTAAATTAGTCATAAATAATCTTAGCCCTATATCTAAAGCATAACTATAGAGGATTAAGCTGACACAGGTAGCGAAGTTGGCTTGGATTGTGGGTTTGCTGCCCATTGGTCTCGGGTTCGACTTTGCTCCCGGGCTCAACTCAGGGGGCTTGCTTTCTGGCTGTAGCGTCTCCCCCTAGGGACTAGTCTCGCTCGACTTGCCCACTACACGTTCGCGGGGGTCGCGGGGTCGTTCGCAGGGATACCTTGAGTTATAAAATAAAAATAAAAATTGAGGATTAGGACCATACCCATATCCTACTATTGCATTTCCAAAAGTATGTTGTGAGTAACTTCTCAAGGCTAATTGCTTACTGATGCATCACAAGTGATAAATGACCAAAAGGTTTCCGATTCTAGGTTTACATGAGGCTTAACTAAGGAAATCCTTTATATACTTGAGAATATGCAAATATCAAGTCTATTTGACAAGGGTTCTATCTAATTGCTTGGCTTGAGAGGATAACCCCCCTCCTCATTCACTTGGAAAACTATAATTTAGAGGCTAACTTATCCCAAAATGATAACTCCTCCCTAGAATTTGTGTACCCCATTGAAACATTAGTTTTGGGCTAGTGTTTGGCGATGAAATCCAAGTCACTAAACCCCCTAAGAAAAAATAAAAAATAAAAAGGAACACTTAATTTTTATTTCCACGATCACTCAAAAGAGTGAGGAAATAACATACATAAGGTCCTTGGATGACAAAAGTGAAGAGCTTATTTTTTTATCCTCAAGACACTTTGTAACATGAGGAGAGAATACGTACAACCTAGTCACAAACACAAAGAAAAAATATGAGAAAAGGAACATAATTGATTTTGATCCTTAATATTAGCCTTAGTCATGAGAGGAGAGCATATAAAATCAACTTACATACAAACACAACAAAAAAGGTCAATTTTCTTTATTAATCAAAATGTGAATAAGGTTGGCTTGAAATTTTGATCTTAACAAACAAACCTACAACAACACTTTTAGTTTTTCAAGAATTTGTCTTGTGCTTATGAATCCTTACACAAACAGGGTTAGTATAGTAAGTAGAATGCAAATCAAACATGTTAGTTTAGGGATTAGTAAGTAGAAATCAATAAAAGCTTAAAAATGACAACAACATGATGGACAAAAAAAAAAGAAATAGAAATATTAAAAATTAAATGAATATGTTAAAAAATCAAATAGATACATTGAAATGGGGTTCTAGACTAGTTACCAAAGAAGATGCTATAGAATGTGACAAATGCACTACGAATTGGATGAATGTGAAAAATATTTTGTAGATTGTAAACAACAAAATAGTAAATATCAACATACAAATCTAACAACCAAATGACTTAAAATTAAAACCCACAATTATTAATAACAAAATATATTTTTTAAATATATATTAGAACTACTAAAAATATCTTGATTATTTAATTTCAATAATTAATATTGAAATTAGATATTATATAACCACTTCCAAGATTGAAAGATTTGCCAAAGGATTAGTTTGCCCTACAACCGCTCATAAGAGAAGTGAAAAACAACTATGAGTCTGACTACTTCATAATGCCATGACAGCTCACACCATTGAATGAAAACTCAAATATTATCACTAATTATTAGAAAGCACCTCCTTTCCTTAGTTGTTGACACGATATCTAATAATAAACATCCTTATATCTCCTTCAAAGTATGTACCTAGTATAATGACCCCTTTTAAAATGTATTAAAGTTCTCTTTTGAAGATGTTACAGCCCCTTTTAAAATGTATAATGACCACCAAATCAACAATGATAACTTTCAAATGGATCGCCCATCTTAAATAATACAAAAGTCTCGAGGATCTATGGCGACCCATTCGGTTCATGAAAACATTCAAAATATTTAATTTTGTTACTGCATTGAAATAACAATATGAGATCTGATTTATAATATATATATATTAAAAAATAATTATAATTGAAATTCGAATATTACAATTTTTTTATTCAAATGTGATTTTTAAATGAAATCACTTTAACTAGAAATCAAGTGGGCTTTGATTTTCTAGATTTCTAGATTAAAAGTTTTCATTTTTAAATGTGAAGATAATGATTTCTTTTGAGCCTAACTCTTTCTTTTATAATCCCCTCTTTCTAATTTTAGCTTTCTTTTAGAAATATCTAGACATTCTTTAAAAGTTTTAATATTATATTAGACCCTCTTTTAATAATAACAAATAAGTTGTTCTTTTATAATAGTATAGCATAAAGTGATAATGACAACTAAAGTTATTAGTTTTTAAATTATTTTTCGCACCATACTCTTTAACCTACGAGAAGTAAAATAATAGGCTAAAGGATTCTCAAATGCTTATGTCCAAAATGGGGGACATGACACAAGTCTAGGAATATATGTGTTGATAATAAAATGGATATGCAAAAAAACTGGCAAAAACAACCCTACAAACCAAAAAATATTAATCAACCTGCAAACCCCAATTAGTACACACAACCTATAATGATACTAGTTAGGTATCAAACACCATTAAGCTCTTAACTAGTGAGATATTCAAGCCAACACCTTACTTAAATGACAACAAATCACTTAACCCTAGCTAACAAAGTACCCCAAAAAGAACTCTAGTTAATTTAGGTAATTCCCTTAAGGTTAGGATGAACCTTGAAACCCCTACAAGACCAAAACTAGTTAGATAACCCTACAAATATTAAGGGAAAAATACTCCTACAATGACAAGAAATAGATACATCAAGAATTAAATGCACATGTTGAAGATGTTATGGATGCATTGAGAGTTGAATGTGTATACATTGAAGATGTTATAAATGTGTTGACATAGATGATGTATATAGTTTTTTCGTAATAACACAACTTGGGAGTGTAAAACCTACAAAAATACATCAAAATGACTCGAAACCATACAAATTATATTGGGACAAGGCTCTCACTAGGAGTTCTAAAGTGCAATGAAAAATTTAAGAAAAGGGGGGAAAACAACGGAATGTAACTCTTACTTCAAACTTAGCCACTACCTCTAATAGAGCAAGAAAAAGAATACAAAACACAATGATAAATAACAAAATCTCACCAAAAGTAAACCTTTGATGTCTTAGATGTGCTCTTGGATGTTTGATGAATAAATTTGGGTTGCTCTTGCAGCCCTTAAAGTGGGAGAATATACCTAGACAAAATGATTGATTCCTTGTGAAATGGTTAACTTGGGGTGGATTTGTAGAGCCATGGTTGAGGGAATGGGGGGCTATGATTTTGCTTCAAGATAGAGGGCCAAGATTGATTGAGAGGCTCTTTGAATTTTTTTATTTGTGTGAGATGAAGGAAAGGTGGTTGGTGATTGGGAGATAGAGGGATATAATTTGACCTAAAGATGGAGAGTTGAGAATGATTAAGAGGCACTTTAAAAAATTTATTGGTGAGAGATGGAGGCAAGGTGGTTGGTGGTTGGTAGATGGAGGGCTAGGATCAATTGAATTGGATGAATGGGTAGGATGGAAAGTTGATTTGACTTTGCATATTTCATTTGATTGGTGAGAAAAATGTGACTAATTGGATGACTATGATTAAATTGATTTTTGATTCAAAAGGTTAAGATGCAAAGTTGAGTTGACTTTTCCTTCATATTTTTTAAATGTTCAAATAGGTGATGTGAATTTTTGGACTATGAAGTGGGAGAAAACATTTTTTTAATGACAAGATGCATGAGTATGAAATTATCTTAGTTAATTAAATAAACACAATCTATTTAATTAACTAATATTGGGACCAAGTTGATTAAATAAATATGATTTATTTAAATTAGTAGAAGAGGAATGACCTAATTAATTAAAATGTTTATTTAATTATCTAGTATAAGAATGACTTGGGATTAGTGATAAGGTGATGATGATGATAGATTAGAAGGTGGAGATAACTTATAACTATTCATAGTCATAACTACCTCACAACTTGGGTTCTCTATTTTGACTTTATTATCCCCATTCAAAGTTGCTTTATGACATGTCATAAGTTGGTCAATAAATCAAGTAAAAAATGAAACTTCCCTACTTACATTCTCTTATGCGTGCCAAATAATTTCTTACACATTCTTACATTGTCATAGATGCTCTTACACATCTTATATGATAAGATATTCTTAGTAAACATATCATATCAATGCATATAAAAAAAAAGTGATCAAGTCACAGTGGGATGTTATTTTCCATGAGTTTTCAACATGAAAACTATCGATATTATCATTATCCTCGTGTGTAGTAATTTATGTATCGTAATAAATGTTGTCTTGGAGGTGCCACTAGAGGATTCTTAGCATGATTAACACCTTCAATATGAAGCATGTTGTTATCAATGTGATCTTGTGCTTTATGTTTGAAAATCATACATGATTTGTAGAATGCTCTTTAACTATACGAAATCAAATTGAAACTCAACAAAATTTGTACCACATTGTCTAGGGATTCTTACAATTCCATGAACTTTCTAGGAGTATTTTGAAATATTCCGAGACAATTTTTTCATTTTTTCAAATTACAAATTACAATCAATGCACCCGTTAAGGTTAGAAGATAAACCAAAACATGCTGAAGCAACCCTAACCAGAATGTACTCCAGGATCTCGATGTGGGCAAGGTGTGAGCATTGGTCAGAGGATCTAAAAAAAATTGCTTATGCAAGAACTCTAACCAAGAATGGCGCCGATGATGGCGAGCATATGGTCAAAGGATCTTCTATACTAAATGCTGAAATGGAACTCGACACCAAGTATGTGCTACCCAATCCAGAATGGAGTGAGGGGCGACCATATGGCGGAGTGTTACAAAGTACAATACTTGAAAGAAATACTGCAAAGCTGAAAGTACTCAACACCCAGAATGTGCTTTCTAACCCAGAATGGGATAGTAGCTACCATAGGGCGGAGATAAATTAAATGCAATTACAAATACTGGAATTATAATTGAGCATTACAATTTGATAAGCAAGATTATAACTGCTGTCAGTACTACTGCCAGCTTACAAAATATTAGACAATACCTTGCTATGAATACAATCGAGAGACATAGAGTTGCAACATTATTAATAAAATTCCTTTCAATAAACAATGAAGATTAACTCAGAAACTGCAATATTATCGCCAACCTGATAATCTAATTTTGACAGTCTAGATCTTCATAAGCACAAACAACAACCCTGCAACTCACCAATTTGCTCACAACTCTCTCAAAACTCACTCAAATCCCACAAAATAAGATGCAAAATAACCCTAGAAGGATGGCGACCTAAATAGCACACATAAAACTGATCAACAATCTCTATTTAATTAATGCACGAAAATCAATGCAAGGGCAAGTTGTATGGCCCAGCAAGGAGTTCGACTTCTTCTTAAACATCCAAATCTTCTCTAAAAAATCTATAAAATGGAGAAAAGAGACGCCCCTTACAAACTCAGAGATTGATGCAATACCCAGAAGCAATATTTTTGTATTTTTTGAGATATGAATAAAAATATAATTCTGCTGTAACTAAAATGCAATTTTGGAATACCTCTAACATGCAAAAATCAGAAACTAAAGAGTTACAATGCTGATTACAATGCACTAATTCCAATGAACTCACAAATCTATCCTAAATCACCACTAGTCGCTGTGTTGCAAGCAAGAAGCGATGCCCGAGCTAGGAGGCCTTCATTCCTCGAAGCAATTCCAGAGCCAAACCGGCAGCATAACAATACTATAGACCAAAGATAATGAAAAGAGCACCCAAGGCTTCCTTTGATAAGTTTCTATTGACCTTCTCGAAACCCTATTATGTCCAAGTGCCTTCTTCATCCAAAGGTAGCAACTGTGATGAAGCAACCATATTATGTCCAAGTGCCTTCTTGAGGTGAGACACGTGGAAGACATTATGTACTCTGCTATCAGAAGGTAGCCCTAACTCATAAGCTACCGCCCCAACCTTTCTGATGACCCTGAATGTACCATAGAAGCGAGGTTTGAGCTTCTCAGCTCCACTCTTCTTGAGAGTAGACTGTCTATAAGGTTGTAATCAGAGATAAACCATATCCCCAACCTCGAAAGAACGCTCAACGCTCCTTTGATCAACATACATCTTCTGCTGATTCTGTGCAATCTATAGATTATTCTTCAATGATTTCATGATGTCTTGACTTTGCTGCAACAAGTCCTTGGCTTGAGGTTCTTTGCTATCACCAAACACCAAATCGGCAAAGCTAGGTGCTTCATACCCATAGAGAGCCAAGAAAGGAGACATCTTAATCGACATATGAAATGAAGAATTGTAACAGTACTCACCTATGTGCAGCCACTTAACCCATGCTCTTTGCTGCTTCGACACATAGTTTCTCAAGTAGCCTTCCAACCACTTGTTCACTATTTCCATTTGTCCATCTGTCTGGGGATGGTAACTAGTGCTTGGAGTGAGCACAGTACCACTCATTCTGAAGACCTCTTGCCAAAAAGTGCTTAGGAACTTGCTGTCCCTATCACTCACAATGTTTTTTGGCAACCCATGCAGCCTAAACACCTCATGAAAAAATAGATCTGCAACTTGGGATGCTGAAAAAGAGTTGGTAATGGCGAAGAAGTGAGCAAATTTGGTTAGCCTATCCACTACCACATAAATACAATCCTTCCCTTGGGCCTTGGGCAACCCTGTGATGAAATCCATCGAGATGCTTTCCCATTTTTGATTGGGAATAGGGAGTGGTTGCAGCAAACCGGCTGGTAATGTATGCTCATTTTTATTCACTTGACAAACAGGACACTCCTGAATGTAGCGTTGTACTTCTCCTTTCAATCCTTTCCAAGAAAACCTTTCTCGGATCTGCCTATATGTCTTGAAAAATCCTTGGTGACCAGCAACCGGAATATCATGAAATGTCAAAAGAATCTTCTTCTTAAGCTTAGAATCGGCCACCAGAAAGATTCTCCCCTTATAGTGTATCAATCCCTCAATCACCTTGTACCTTTCATCCTGAAAAGTACCCTCAATAATGCTGGTTGCAAACTGATTTTTGGCATAATCAGCAAGCAACATGTCCCTCCAATCCGTAGTAAGCTCACACAATGAGCTAAGATGGGGTCTCCTGGACAGAGCATCAGCCACAATATTATTCTTCCCTTTGACATATTCAATGTCAAAGTCGTAAGCTTGAAGCTTACTCACCCACTTTGTTGCCTCTCGTTCAGGTCCTTCTGATGCATGAAATGTTTGAGGCTATTGTGATCAGTCTTGACCACGAACTTGTTTCCCACCAAGTACTGCCTGAACTTGGCTAATGCATGCATAATGGCAAGCATTTCCTTGTCATAGATTGAATATGTTCTTTCAACACCCCTCAGTTTTCTGCTTTCAAACACAATAGGATGTTTGTCTTGCATCAGGACAGCCCCAACTCCTTCACCGGATGCATCACATTGCAGCTCGAATGGCTTGGAGAAATCCGGAATAGCCATAACCGGTCACGAACTCATGATCTTCTTAAACTTGTCAAAAATAGTTTGAGCCTTTTCTGACCAACAAAAGGCTCCCTTTTTGGTGATATCAGTAAGAGGAGCAACATTCTGTGAATATCCTTTTACAAATCTCCGATAAAATCCACAAAGACCCAAAAAACCTTTCAACTGAGTCAAGTTCTCAGTAGGCGGCCACTCAACTACTGCCTTGATCTTTTCAGGATCCACCTTTACTCCCTCAACACTGATTATGTGGCCAAGGTATAGTAACTCCTCCATTCCAAATTCACATTTGTATGCTTTTGTGAACAAACTCTCATATGCCAGGATGCTAAGCACTTCCTCCAAGTGCTTAAGATGATCTTCCCAAGTCTTGTTGTAAATCAAGATATCATCGAAAAATATCAACACGAACCTCCTTAACTGATTCTGGAAAACTTTGTTCATGCAAGACTGGAAGGTAGCAGGAGCGTTAGTGAACCCAAATGGCATGACTAAAAATTTGAAATGGCCATAATGACATCTGAAAGCTGTCTTCTCCACATCAGACCCTCTCATTCGAATATGATGGTAACCCGATCTCAAATCGATCTTCGAGAAAAACTTGGCCCCATGTAGCTCATCAATGAGCTCATGTATCCATGGAATGGGGTATCTATTTTTGATGGTGCTTTGATTCAAATCCTAATAGTCCACACACATGCGCATGGTACCATCCTTCTTCTTCACAAGAACCACTGCAGATGCAAAGGGGCTCTTGCTTGGGCGAATGAAACCCATCTCCAAGAGTTCTTGAATATTCTTCTCAATCTCATCCTTTTGCCTCCCGGGGTACCGATATGGAGTTGTAATTACCAGTTTAGCTCCTTCCTTGAGCTCTATGATATGTTCTAAACCTCATTCAGGTGGTGGTCCAGGAGGAAAATTTGCAAAGACTTTTCTCTTCTTCGTGAGTAGAGACTGAACATCAAGAGGATGGTCTCTTTTAGTCTCAATCGGACTAGCAGGAAGGATCATGCACTCTGCAACCCACTCAGCTTGATCGTGATGGATCAGCCTTGCCATTCTTTTAAATGAAACAACCCGAGGGCCCCCATTGGACATTCCTCTCAGAACTATCTTCTTCCCATCGGATTGAAACTTGAGCTCCATAGTCTGCAAATTCAAGGAGATCTCCCCAAGTGAACATAGCCATTGAATTCCTAGAACGACATTAGTATCTCCAATGTGGACTACATAGAAGTCATCCTTTACTTCGTGATTTCCCAATTGCATGGTCATGTTTGAGATTTTCTTGGTGCATGAAATATGGAATCCATCGGCCACCATGACCTTGAAACCTTCAAACTCCTCTGTTTGCAGCGCCTTGTTTGCTACCACAACTTCATCAATGAAGTTATGTGTTGCTCCAATGTTGATCAAAGCAATGATTCGCTGCCCTTTGACCATCCCTCGAACCTTGAAGGATTCATTTCTTTGAAAGCTCGAAAGTTGAGCCAAGACTCCTCCACTTTCCTTCTCATTTTCGGACTCTTCTAGAGCTTTTTCTACTTCACTTTCTTCAAAATCAAATTGCTGGTCTGAAAAATCAGAACTACTTTCACCAGTAGAATAGTACTAAATCTAATTGAATTTAACTCCCTTAGGGCAAACATGATCTTGAGACCATTTTTCCCTACACCGGAAACACAACCCCTTTCTTCTGAGTTCGTTCAGGGTCTCCGGATCCAATCTTGTGACATGGGGATTATGATGTTTGAACTCCTTATGCTAAGGTCTCAAAAGGAGGTCTATGCTGAGGTCTTTTCCCCTTATCCCTTTTCTGAAAGGGGGAATTGGATTGAAACTTTGCCTTAGGAGCAGCCCACTCCATGTTCCTTGCCTTCATGGCCTCCTGTAGGGTTGACGGATCAAAGGCTTTAATCCAACCTTTGAGTGGTTCTGTCAAACCTTCACTGAAAAGGATCACCAATCTCCTCTCTGTGATTCCAGTAACCATGACTGAGAGTCTCTAAAACTCAGCAATGTAGGCATCAACTGTGCCATACTGTCTCAATTGTGGAAGTTCTCTGAAATGTATTTCAGGGTCCTTTTTTCTCAAACCTCTCAGTGAGCCTAGTAGTGAACTCATCATAAGTTGTGATTGACCGATGACCCAAAGTAACTAGGCCATGGTACCACCACTCGTGCGCCACCCCATCAAGGTGTAGCGTAGCGAACTTGATCGCCTCTTCTTCTGCCATGGGTCTGAGAGCTAGATAGTTATCCAGCTTCTGTATCCAAGCTCGAGCTGAACTGGTATCACTCCCGTCAAAGTGTGGAAGTGTAACCTTGTTGACACCTTGGTACAAGTCTCCTTGAGTTGATGGTCTTCTTTGATCATAATGCCTCCCTTGTCCTTTGTTTTTCCTTTTATGATCCATAAAGTCATTGTAGGACATATCCATCTTGATGTCGCCAGGGAGAGAATCATACTCTGCACGGCCAAGTCTCAACTGCTCCATGAATGAAGCATTCTCTTCAGGCTCTGGTCGAGTGTTAACTGGTGCCAGAAAGGTGGGTTTGAATGGCCTGGCTGAGACATAAGTGTTGTTTGAAGTATGATGAGTAGCATGTCCATCATGTTGGTTGGAAGCACTGTGCTCTCCTCTATGCCCAATGTTGTTCTGTGGAATGGTGTTCTAGCCCACTTTCCCCATCATGAGTGAAACCATATCCATTAAGGCATCCATCTTCCTTTCAAATCTCTGTCCTGGACTGATGGATCTCTCTCTGCCCTTTCCACTATCATCTCTGGTGCTGGTAACCCTCTCGTTACCCCCAACTGATCTCTCACCTTCTGCCATGTCTGTTTCCTGAGAAGACTCCCAATGAGCCCTCAAGACTTGTAAAGCTGTCTGACCTTCTGGAGCCTAATAGGGCTAGAACTGTTTTCCATCTTTTTTGTCTTCCCTTGCAACGCACCTCTTTTCTCTGTCACTCATAGATAGATTGTTCATAGGATGGCAAGATCTTGGCTCTGATACCACTGAAATATTCCAAGCCAATTTTTTCATTTTTTTAAATTACAAATTACAATCAATGCACCCATTAAGGTTAGAAGATAAACCAAAACGTGCTGAAGAAATCCTAACCAGAATGTACACCAGGATCCCGATGTGGGCAAGGTGTGAGCATTGGTCAGAGGATCTAAAACAAATTGCTTATGCAGGAACTCTAACCAATAATGGCACCGATGATGGCGAGCATATGGTCAGAGGATCTTCTATACTAAATGCTGAAATGGAACTCGACACCAAGTATGTGCTACCCAATCCATAATGGAGTGAGGGGCGACCATATGGCGGAGTGTTACAAAGTACAATACTTGAAAGAAATACTGCAAAGCTGAAAGTACTCAACACCCAGAATGTGCTTTCTAACCCAGAATGGGATAGTAGTTACCATAGGGCGGAGATAAATTAAATGCAATTGCAAATACTGGAATTAGAATTGAGCATTACAATTTGATAAGCAAGATTATAACTGTTGTCAGTACTACTGCCAACTTACAAAATATTAGACAATACCTTGTTATCAATACAATCGAGAGACATAGAGTCGCAACATTATTAATAGAATTCCTTTCAATAAACAATGAAGATTAACTTAGAAACTGCAATATTATGGCCAACCTGATAATCTAATTTTGACAATCTAGATCTTCATATGCACAAACAACCTTGCAACTCACCAATTTGCTCACAACTCTCTCAAAACTCACTCAAATCCCACAAAATAAGATGCATAATAACCCTAGAAGGATGGCGACCTAAATAGCACACAAAAAACTAATCAACAATCTCTATTTAATTAATGCGCGAAAATCAATGCAAGGGCAAGTGGTACGGCCCAGCAAGGAGTTCGACTTCTTAAAAATCCAAAGCTTCTCTAAAAAATCTATAAAATGGAGAAAAGAGACGCCCCTTACAAACTCAGAGATTGATGCAATACCCAAAAGCAATATTTTTGTATTTTTTGAGATATGAATAAAAATATAATTTTGCTGTAACTAAAATGCAATTTTGGAATACCTCTAACATGCAAAAATCAGAAACTAAAGAGTTACAATGCTGATTACAATGCACTAATTCCAATGAACTCACAAATCTATCCTAAATCACCACTAGTCGCTGTGTTGCAAGCAAGAAGCGATGCCCGAGCTAGGAGGCCTTCATTCCTCGAAGCAATTCCAGAGCCAAACTGGCAGCATAACAATACTGTAGACCAAAGATAATGAAAAGAGAACCCAAGGCTTCCTTTTATAAGTTTCTGTTGACCTTCTCGAAACCCTAACTTATTTTTTCAGAGTCAAAACCCTAATCCCAAGAGATGTCATCCTTTTCCATACATCTTCAATTTGACTTCATTTAATTAAAATCCTCACTTAAATAAATGCGTCCTCCTTAAGGCTTAATTTTGACTTTGATAAATTATAAAATTATCTTTAATGAAGGCGCCACCCTCAAAAGACCACTTTTCAAAACAACATGAAGTCAATAGGCTAGACCAAGGGGGTCAACGTTAAAATATAATATTAAAACGTGACTTTAATTAAATAGCTCAACTTATCTCTCCAAATGTGCCCCGAAGCCATGAATGATCAAGCCAACTGATCAAACTGGAGTAGGAAGTCAACCATGCTGAACCCAACTGTAAAACTGCCAAAAATAGAATTTACTAAAAATAGTAAATTCCAAAAAATGCTCAGAATGCCGAGATGAACATACCACTACGAAGATCTCTGAAAACCCAGAAAGAATCCGCCATTGAATCCACCAACTCCGAGCAAAGACATCCTTCAAAATAGGAAACCCTAATTTTACCTTCTGACTAGCCTTCGGGTCTTCGGAAAAGGCCAACGGTCACTGGAAAGATCAGGTTTGAGAAGGGGACATTACATATTTTGCTTAGTAGAAGGAAGAGTATCTAAAGTATAGTAGCAACCTAGTTAACATTCTCCTCGAAATAATTATCCTTTGAAAAAATATTTGAATTTTTTAAATTTAAATGGTAAGTGAATGTAAGTGAATTGAGGTGAAGATCCACATTTGAGTGTGTTGCATTCCGGTAGTTTGACCTCTAGATTCTTCAAATGAGTACACATCTCTAAAATATGGAAAGGAATCAAATTAAAATTAAAATTTTCCACATAGATATTGGAAGTAGATGAAGCAATCATTAATAGGCTTATTTCTTTATTGGTTACATTTGGTCAAATTGTTTAGTTATATTTAGACCCGTATTAATGTGAAAATGTTTTAAGATGGTATTGGATTAGTCATAGAATCATCATATGAAACATGGTGGTAAATAATAACACCATTGGATGTAAATATATTATTAGAAATCTCCTTTTCCACAGTATAACTCAATTCTAGGGGCTACAAAGCCCACATGTAATAGATATGTGACAACCTCAAATGATAAATGGCATGCAATGTGGGATATTATATTAATATAATCCTTCCTATTATCATGGATTTTCCTCTTAACATTAGCGAATTTTTTTTGTAACATTACATATCTAAGGTGAAGGTGGAGATATGAATACTAGTAGAAGAACATGAAACAATAGAAGAAGTGTAGTGAGGGTGCAAGGTAAGGGGTGATGATATAAACATGGATGAATGAACCACATTATAAAATGGGTTTGTCATGGATTGAGATAAAGGAATAATGTGATCCATAAGTTGGGAAGGGCTTGCATGGTACATTAAACTCATGGGTAGAAGGTATAATATGAGTGAAAGGATGGGATATAAGTGGATTGCTAGAGGGAATGAAAGCACTAGAGGTAGGTATGGTAGAGGGGGTGTAGTCATGAGAAAAAGCATAGTGAGAGACAAAGACAATAGGTAGTATGTAAGAAGGGATAATTATGGAGGGAACATGGGCACCTGGTAGAAGTAGAAATTGTAGAGGTAACAACCATACTAGGTGCAACAACATTTGTGGTAGTAGTCATGGAGGTGGTAGGGTTAAGATCAAAAGAAGAAGTGAGGTGAGAGACTAAATTATTTAAAAAATCTAATAAATAACCAATATCATGCATTATAGAAAATAGTAGCCAATTGATGGGGAAATTTAAGATAAGTGAATTCATTAATAAGTGCTTTCCCAATAAGTGAAAGATCTTGCTTAGAAAAATATGCATCATGATGATAATCTTGTTTCTCATCCAAATGGTTCTCAATACGAGTATCTAAAATGATTTCATTCTTATTGGATTGAGTAGCCATAGTAGGGTTAAGATGAGCACTAACTCTTAAAGGAAGATTGGGGTCTTGAGTAGCTAATGACATAAACAAAGAAATAGAATAATGAGAGGTAGAATGATAGGAAATATAAATTAAGTTATATTAAAAATAAGAAAAAATAGTAATATATAAAATTTGAAATTGAACCCCTAAAAGAGGAATCCAAGGGTGGGTATGGTGAGAAAATGTTACACAATAAAACACAAACCTTATAAGGAAAGATATATAGTAATGTAGAAATAATAAATTGGAGCACAAACATAATAAGTTTCAAGGAATGATAAAGAAATTAAGAAATACGTAGCTAAAAACCCTAACAACAAAGAAGGATAAACCCTAGACCAAAGATCCAAGGGTATAAGAGTTGATAGATTCACCTTAATGTAAGGGAACATAACCCCTTTTACATAAATGTAGGATAAATGAATAAATGCATACAATGAAAGAACAATTATTATGGAGTTGAGAAAAATAAATGAAAATGCTATTCTTAGAAATCATTTACAAATGAATAAGGCACTTAGCTCTTAACTTGATGTTTGAATATGGAAGTTGAAGATGTACATAATTGATTTGCCAATCTCCAAAAGATAATGCCCTAGGTGTGCTATCTCAAAATCATATAGAAAGAATTCTTTGTAGGTCAATCTCAAGTGGCTCAAGGTTGATCCCTAGCAATGTATATTCATCCTTTGAGACACATATTTGATCTAATTTCTATAACTTGTTTTGTTGTAATTTATGGTATTTGAAGATGCATAAGGATGAAGGTATTCGAAAACACTTTTAAGAATGTTGTTAGATTGCTAGAAGCAAGTTCTCCTAGGTCAACCTCATTCTCTGACTAACTTGACAACCTTGGTTGAATGTTATAAGACATCATGTACACAAGGATGTAAATGCACTATATGTAGATTTGATTAACGATGAGTTCCTTTTAAGTTCCAATACATAAGTGTTCATAGAATGATTATGTTTTATAATTCTCTTGACCTTTGAATGATTATTGGATGTTTTTAATTACACAAATTAATTTCTTTAAATAGCAAGACATAACGATTAGTTATGCAAACGAGTACCAAGTCAACTCCCAATGGCTTGTAGGGAAGGGTGCAAGTCAATAATTTTGAATTTGAAAAGTTAAATTTTGGATACCAAGTGGCTCGAGATCAAACCCAAGTGCTATAGGATTGACCTAGGATAGAGAGTGGAAAATTTTGAGATTTAGAACACATGCATGGAAGCTAGGCCAATAATGACGTGAATGTGTGGGAATAGGTACAAACGAGGCTTAGATAAGGTCAAATATATGGAAATATGTGAGAGTGTGAATAAAAGGACACAAAAAGGTAAATGAACAAATCAATCTTAACGCAGTAATGTACAAATTGATGCTATGCAACTATATTGTCATTTTGTCAAAATGGGCCCAAAATTAAATGGGAACTGACACAGATTTACAAATTTCACCATTTGAAATACAAATATTTAAAATATTTATATGCTAAGAAGTATTAGGTACTTAAGATTCTTAGGTCTTATCTCACAATTATTACACCAATTTCTATTTTGTTAGGTGCAATTCATGTCCAAGACCTTTTATCTA
Organism: Sequoia sempervirens; assembly: GCA_007258455.2. NCBI lineage: Eukaryota > Viridiplantae > Streptophyta > Pinopsida > Cupressales > Cupressaceae > Sequoia > Sequoia sempervirens. The sequence goes on from VDFB02271791.1 coordinate 82,097, forward strand.
ACACTGAATCTAACTAAAATTATTATCAAATACAATTTAAGAACAAAATATTAAGATGATAATATATGTACTCTAAAGAAATTACTTGATACATGATAATTAATACGAATGTGTCAAAACCTAAATTAAACAATCCTTCTCTATTAAATAAAATTTTCATAGCAATTATCCATTTAAAATTATCATTCATATTATTAGATATAATTTATTTTAAAATAATATAAAAATTAAATATATATATCAAAATAATAGCTCCCTTTTCAAAGTAATCAGTACTCAAGTATTTCAGATGTGGGCAATATGCAGCAGTTATTTGAGGAGGATAAGATAAATCAGACGGCTAGCCTCCTAGTCAAAATTAATAGTAGGAGATCTGATCTGGAGAAGAGTCTGAAGACAAACTAAGTTGTTGAATGTCTTGGTCCCATAGGCTGTTTAGTCTCGTGGACGTCATTAAAATCTTTCATTCATTCATTCATTTCTTTTCTTAATATAGTATTCCTAAATTTTTGATTGCATTTTAAAAAAATGCCCAGCTACGGCCATCAAATTTATGCTTCCGCTGCGATGTCGGTCGAATAAATTTCGAATTCCGAGTGATATTCTTCCAGACGATCAATCATTCCCGGAAACCATATAAAAAAAAGCATGGCCTAATAAAGCACCATCGTCAACGGATCGAATCCATTCGCTAGTATAAAAAGCATGCTTGCACGTCTATTCTTTTATTTAACACTTTTATTATTTTAAACGGTAAAGTTGTAGGCGGCAGCAGGAAGCCGGATTACATTGGACACCGCAAATTCCTGCTATTAAATCATTTCCACGGCCTCGACGCATCCCCACTTGCAGGTTATGGGCTGTGGCCACGAGTACATTTAATTTTCTCGTAATTGGAAAGGAAAATTGGCTGAGAAATTCTTCTCAATTTTCTGCGGTTTGTCCAAAGGCGGGAGGATTCCATTCTTCTGCAGGTCGAGGTTTCGAACTTCGGGAGGAAGCTTCAGTTTTGCATTTCAGGCGTAAATATAGATGCAAAATGTGGTCCGCTCACTCAGAATTGCGCGCGACGTCATCATCATCTCGACTTTCATTCTGTGAGGCAAAATCTTTTATCATTTTCCACTTCCATTTTTTATTTTATTTTTTGTATTGTGTTCTTTTTGTTTGTTTAAATTTAACTCGTCTGGTTCGGGTTTAGTACAGTTCCCGAATACTTGTTCTTTCCGGTTTTGCTATCTTTACGATTTCTTGGCTTTTCTCAGCATTTTGTACCAGGTAAAATCAAGATACCGCATATTTCAGACATATTTTACTGGTAAGAGCGTAAATATATTGGCTGCTCTGTCGCTGCTGACAATAGCCGCGCTTCCAAGAAAACGCAAGGCTGGCCCGCGGAGAAAACAAGCTGGAACAGGTTCTTGTCGAGGCAGCTTTTAATAACAGTATTTCTAGCTTTGAATGGCGGCGTCTTGTGTTGTGGCCAAAAGGTACATCATCTTCACACTTTGAAGACGGTTTGAAAGGAGGGAGGGAAGATGGGGACGGTGTTACAGCAAACGTTGAGACAGCAATGCTACCAGACTGGTTGGTGCTATGCAGTTTTCTGGAAGCTTAAACGTCTAGGTCGCATGTAAGTTAATTATTCACCTTAAAACCAAAAATATTTCGTTATTAAAATGGATAATGTTACATGAAATTTTCCTCAATTTTTTCGTAAGTAAAATTCCTAAAAAATATACAGGAGATTTTTGCAGTCTATTGGATTGAAATGCGGAGCTTATTAAAAAAAATGAGCGTATTTTGATTTCATAATTTCTTGTTTGTAAAATTCGTATTTAACTTCTTAAATTCGTAATATTTTCTTTTGTAAAATTCACTTAAAATTCGCTAGGCATGTCATGTTTAATGAGCCCTCTTTTCCTTTGTAATTTATACACATGAACACCACATGATTTCATTAAACATGCTAGTTTTCATCCTTGATGTCCCTTCCCTTATATTTGGTCGCTAGATGGAACTCGAGTGAATGCATTTTCCCTTATGGCTTGTGCACGACATCAGCTTGAATTGTGCTTGAATCTTAATTATTTAAGGAATATCCTGTAAGATACCGTGTCTAAGACTTATACAGTATTTGACATTCATTTGCCTCTTGTTTTGCCCCGAATGGCATCACTTTATCGGTCATTAGCCTAGCCTTGTGAAATTACTTGCCTCAAGAACCCTAACATATATTATTGCTATATCCACAAATATCTTGCCAATTGTCGTTATGCTTTGCTATTCCATTAGTTTATTGACAAGTCAACTCTAACTTCTGGAATTGGTTGATAAATTTGGATTAAGCCTTAAGGCGTTGCTATCATATTTTAAAGGGATAGACATATTTATTTGAAGTATAGTTTTGATTAATCCTACTATTTTAAACGCTGAATTCAGTTTCATAAATGCTGTTGGTTGACTCTCCCTTTTTAGATTTTATTAACTTGCCAAGTTGATATTTCGCTCTTAAGCACTTCTAGATGCCATACCTAGAAATCATGTCAAGTTTAATGAAATCGTGTGTTGTTTGGGTGCATAATATTTTTTATTGATGTAAATTTATTGAGTTTTTGATTTAGCCAACAATTAGCATTTATTAGTGTTATTCATTTACATTTAGTTTATTTGATTTAACAAATACGAGGTTATGCTTGTTTATAGTTGAATTGTTTATCCTATTTAATCTAAAAATATTTCTACAAGTCTTGACTATTGATAGTTTGATGCTTCCATTTGAGACAAAAACATAATCATTTAGAAACCCTAATGAAATTTTGTATAGTGTGCATACTTATAGTTTTGTTAGGTTCAGACTTAGTTAGATCTCAAGGACCTTTCCCCTTACAATTTGAAAAATAATTCAGTTGTATTTGTGGTTCCATTTTATGTTTTCTAGCAATAGACAAATTAAAGTGCTAACATAGTAAAATGTCACCCATTAAAAAAAAAAATAATACAATTTTTTTATTATTAAAAAATAACAAAAGTGATACTAGTATTTTAATTTTTTCTTTTGAAAAATTATAATTAAATTTACTTAGAAATTGCCACATAACATTAGTTTGCATCATTCTTGAATTCTTGACTAATTTTCTGGTATAATTGGCACAATGTGTTAAATGCTAAAGAATAGTGATTTTGGTGGTTCAATAATGCTGAAAAGTGAGATGCATTATTGTGCTTTCATCTATATATGAAAAGAAAGTGGATTAGGAAAATAAGTTTCTATAGCATATCTAACATGATAAATAGATGCTCTTGTGCCAACAAAGAAGTATAAAGAGTGATCGATAAACTAGGATAGATATTCCATTCCCTAGCTTCACCTATTATGGATTGTGAAAAATTGAAGTAGTCTGTAATAATCAAATAAACAACTAACACGAAGGACTAAAAGCAAGCAACAAAGAATGGAAGACACAAGGTTATCTTAGACAAAAATTCTAGGAGAAAAATTCCAACTAGAGTGAGGTCTAACGGCCTCCTCATCAACTATCTTCTAATGATTACGATCTTAGGCACTTCTGTTTACAACAAGCAAGGAAATTTGACATTTTGGTTTTAAAATCGGTTACTAACTATCACACTTAACTTTATGTTCTATAGATTACTTACAATCACAAAGGCTCTTTCAAGGACTTTATTCCCTAATCATCCATCACCATCACCTATACATCTCATGGGATATTGGATTTGCTTATTTTGCTTTTACAATTCTTATTTATAAATGCATGATAAACTCAAATAGAACTTGACAAGATGCAAGGAAGAGGAAAAACAAGAAATTTAGAACATTGTGGGTTGTTTTGTTGTGGAAAAAAACTTGTTGGAACTAGTAGTTGCATAATTGCCCCCTATTGGAACCATTCAAGTCGTGATGGTTATGGAGTTGTACTACAACATAACTCATTTTTTGATCCATTTTTAGATCATGCCTCCCCAATATGGAGGGTTTTGGTCTCAAAAAGATAAGTAAATTTATAAAATGAAGGATGATCCCCTCTATAGATGACATGGCTGCTGCCTAACCTTGTACCACTTGTTAGAAATGTTATCATTGATGTGTCAAAGGTGTATAGGAGATTGTTAGAATATAGTTATTGATGTTAAAGAGAAATTGAGATCATGACGATTTGATAAATAGCATGTAATATTATGATATAAATCTTAAAACTGAGAAACATAAATACATTGATCATATTCAAGACATATTTACAGCTTATGGAAAATACTTTCAAAATAAGCTATGAATGCTGATTATATTTTAGAGAGCAGAAATTATTGTTAAAGGAACAGTTATTAATGAGCAGCAATTATATTTACCATGACAGAGTTCATATTTAACAAGTGCAGCAATTAACATATGTAACAAGTGCAGCGATTAATATATGTAACAGTGCAGTGACTAAGTGGCAGAGATTCATTAACTAGAGAGCAGCGATTAAATATATGAAAAAGTAGCAGCATTGATTAATAAGAAAAGAGGAATTAAAGTATATGGAAATGTTTAAAGATTATTAATAGCGTTGAAATTATAATGAGCAGCAAGTAATTATCCTATAATGAAGAGCAGCGATCTTTAGGAAATAAAAGAAATTTCCAAAGGCAATGTTTCATAAGGAATTGCCAAAGGCAAAACCATTTAATGGCTGGCCTGTATTTGTAAATTTTAGTTAGTCTATTTTTAGTTAATGGAATGGAACTTCTAGTTAATTGCTTTGTGATTGTTCAAAATGGTTTACTATGGTCTCAGTTAAGTTGATCTTTTTGTGATTCCATGCTTGGTGGGTCTGTTATTGAAACATAAGAAAAGAGGAGCATTATAATTCTTATTCTGTTTCTTTTTTCAAATTGTTACGGTATATGTAGGATGTTGACATGGGAAGATGGCTATTGCAAGTTTGCAAAGCCTTCAATGATCTCAACTTCTGCGTTAGTGATGCCTGACTTATTTCTTAATGGATTAAATTCTCTTGATGATGCAACTCCTGGTCAAGATCAGTGTACCTTGGAAGATAAGATTGGGCTTGCTGTTGCCAAGATGTCATACCAGGTCTTTTCACTTGGAGAAGGGTACGTGTTCTATGCTTGTATTCTTTTGTTGATGAATTTGTAGTGAGTTTCTTTGACATGGTGGTTCTCTTTCCAATTCAACTATCAATTCACTTGAAACATTATATAATACAGTAGATATCATGGATAATAATTCTTTGCATAATGTTTGTTGCAAGTGAAGCAATTAATGTTCCATCGATTGTTGGTCTAATCATTTAATACTATCATTTTTGATATTAAACCTATACTTGTAAATCTCCATACCAATCTAGAAGCATGAGTTTGGGGTGCAAGTCTTGTTGGTGTTTTAATGTCACTTTCATGACAACATAAAAAAACAGTGGATGAGGAAATCTTCTCTTCAAATTCAGAGGGGAAGCTGCTATAAAATTTGTTCTTTGGGGTTTTGTATAAAGATGAAATAACTAAAGAAAACTTGATCTATTTGTTTTTGATCTTAGAGATTAGAGCAAAAGACTTGAAAGTTGCCTATCTCACCAACAATTTATTTTGTTTCTGCAATACTAAACTATAAAAAGATTAAAAAATAATATTTATGTGATGATTAAATCAGAGATCGTCAGCATCACATCAACAATGGAATTGGTTTGAAAATAGCACAATATAATGATGAAGGATAAGTAAACACTTTGAAACATGTAAAGCTCCTCCAAATGGTTGAAAATGGATGCTACACAAAATTAACATGAAACTTATCTGCCTTTTTTTTGTTTGGGGGCAAAAAATAATTTTATTCAAGAAACTTTAAATACATACATGCCACAAGGACTTCCAAATGGTCATCGCTAGCATAACATATAAAATGAGGGAAATCCACCAAGGAATCCTACAAAACCTCCAAGTAGTACTACTAGAGAAACTGAGACACCACTTACTGCCAACCCCCATCAAGCAAGGATTACCTTTCCTGATCATCATGCAAAATTTTAAGGAGTTGTTGGGATTTATCAAAATCAAGATCCCCCCACTCACCAATATCCTAGCTATGATTTCCTTCAAATGCCCATTTAGCAAGGTGATCAACCACTATATTCCATTCCCTTGGGACATGCATGAATGAGATAAAGTCAAAATTCATGGCCAAACTCAAAATCTGTTTAACAACAACAACCAATCTGTAGGAAGCTTTAAGAAGGTTTCCTTTGTTTAGCAGGGAAACCAAAATCATATAATCAGATTCACACAAGACTTTCCGCCAACTCATAGCTAAAGCCCACTCTAGTGCCTTTAGAATTGCCTAAGCTTCCATAAAGTTATTAGAATGAAAGCCCATTTAGGTAGAAAAAATAAAATGAACCATACCCTCACTATCACGGCCAATACCTCCAATACTAGCATTGCTAGGTTTACCCTTGGAAGAACCATCAATGTTCACTTTATGAACACCATTGGGGGGTGGGCTCCATTTACCAGTCTTATTAACTTTTCTAGATCCTTGAAATCTATTGCAAGACTGAATTTGGTAAGAGGGAGATAAGGAAATCTCCAAAAGCTTGACAAGCTGCATATGCATTGAGGTAAGAGAATTGTCCAATTTAAATTTAACCTCATCTCTTTAATCATTCTTTTGACTCTAAGCCATACTTGCAAAATGCTGCGATGACATCCCTAAAAAATTCTTCTTTTACACTCCAACCAAATTTGCCAACAAATAAAAGGACCTATATCTCAAGCAGCAATAAGAAAGGATGCTGAAGCAGGAGGGAGCCCTAGGCTATTCCAAAAGTCAATCAAAGAGGTGGCATGAATAGCCGGTCTTTACCAAATCCTCCTTCAATGATCCCATATCTCCGTAGAGAAATTGCATTGGAAAAATAGATGATTAATGCATACCTCATCCTTGTCACAAAGAAAGTAGATGGAGGGCCCTTGAAATTCTCTCTTCTGAATATTATCCTAGGTAAGACACTTGTTCTAACTTAGGAGCCAAAGGAAGAAGTTACATTTAGGTCATCCAAATATATTCCATATTTTCTTCCACCATGGAAAAACAACTTCTCCTCTTCTCTACAAATCAAGCACTTGATAGCCAAGAGCAACCTTGTAGACCCCTTTTGATTCATGACCCTAGGAAAGGCAGTCAAAATCCTCTAGAGAACAACAAGGCCTCTCACCCAAAATTCTTGAATACAACTTCCTTAAGATCCTCCATCGCTATAGGATCTAATAGGGATCCATTCATGTTAGCTGAAACCAAAGGAGGAATTCCATCAATAATAAGTCTCATTATTTGAATCTTGCAGCCCTTGCTCATTAAACAAAGAGGAAAAATGCTTGACATATATGTTGGAAATGTCATGAAATGAAGTTAGTAGATCTCCCTCAGCCAAGGTGAGAGAAGCAATAACATTTTTGGTTTTGTGCTGCTTGACTGAGTTGTGAAAAAAAGAAGTATTTCCATCCCCCTTTTGAAGCCAATCAATTTGAGATTTCTGTTTCCAAAAAGTCTCTGCCCGAATATCCCATTCAGCCAACTCTTTAGAAAGTATGGACTTGTTGTGACCTTTTCACACATCGCCCCATTCAAGATGGGGACCCCCTTATTTTTGCTCTGTTCCGGTCTTTTGGCTTGGGTTCTCTCTCTCTCTCTCTCTGTCTCTTTTTTGGTGTCCGTCTCTCCGGGGGTTGTGTCGTCATTGAGCTTAAACGTGAAAATATTGGCCAAGTCTAAAATTAGGGTTTCATCTTTTCTGGTCAATTCAAGGTCAAGTAAAGTCAGTAAATTGAAAATTGAACTTAACAATGTTGTCAGCAGGCATCCAGCGGGCTTCCAGCCAGTTTTCATCAAATTCTGAGGTACTTACTATTTTTAGTAAGTCACGCAATTAGGCAATTTATTGACATTTTGGGGTCCAGATCATCACCACGGCGTTAGTATGCGGTTGCTTGCATGCCAAATTTGAGCAAAAAGCGGACAACTTACTATTTTTAGCAGTCCAGAAGCTTCGAGAGGCCGGATTCCGGGAGTCGGATGGGGAGTTTTCTTTGCATGGATATTCCTTTTAAGGTTTTAAGAGACCAGCGATATAACATGCAAGGCAGAGATGATCACTTCGGGTTCGGCCGCCAGAGGCTATTTTTAGGAGTTTGCGTGTAGAGGCTTTTCTTTCCATGTGGGGTGATTCGATGGGTTTTGAGCGATGGTGTGACATGCAAGCGAAGTTTCTCGCCGGTGAGGCTTGCTATTTTTTATGAGTATGTCGGCGGCCACCAGAATTGGTCACGGTACGATGCCCAATGCCACGAAAGCGAAGGCAAAGCGGGAATTCATTTTACGTCATTTTGCAATGCAAATTAGGGTTTCGGCAGACCTAAAATAGGCATCAAAGTCAAAATCTTCAAAATCCAGAGTGTAAACCAGCTGCGTCCCGGCGTTCTTGAGCTATCTGGTGAAATTTAGTCGAAGCGGAGCACTTACTATTTATAGTAAAGTCAAATTGGAAACTAGCTAAAATAGTAAATCCAAAGCTGTCGTCGATTAGCCAAACCAGTAGTCCGCATTATTTGAGGAGCGCCTCATCAAAATTTCAAGTCGATCCGAGCAATGGAGCTATCAGAAATAAGAGCTGACTATTTATAGTAAGCCACTTTCAGAAACAAGCTATAAATAGCAGGGTGACTAAAAGTGGCAGTGTCGACAAGTTGATAAAGTCAGGAGGATGCTACGTTTGAAATTTCAAGCCATTCCGAGCTTCAGAGGCGCAAATTCAGAGAACTTACTATAAATAGCAGGGCACGTAAGCTGGCGAGGGTGATAGAAAATTTTCTAAGTCCAAAACTTCGTCCAGCAGGCATAGGAAAATGCGCCCAGTTGATGAGGAGGCATTAAAATTCTAAGTTTGAACTTCATCCAGTAGACAGGCCTAAATGCGCCAAGTTTGAAAAAGGTCAAACAAAAGTCAAAGGTTTTCATCCTGCAGCAGGGGCAAAATGCGCCCAAAATGAAAGAAGGAAAGTGGAAAAAAAATTCTAAGTATGAAAAATCCGCCACCCTCATCAGAATGCGCCCATCCTTCACAAGCATGAAAATGCGCCCAAAATTCAAGGTGGTCAAAGCAAAGTCAAGCATGAAAATCCGCCTCCAACAAGGAAATGCGCCCAAGGTTGATGTTTATCCCTCACACAAGAGAAAATGCGCCCAACTTGCAAAGAGTCAACAAGGTCAAAGATTGTTCATCCTTCTCCAAGGCTAAAAAGCGCCCAAACTGGGCCATGTGAGGACAAAAAACGGAAGGTGAAGGGTCACCCAAAGACGTTGGAGAAGTTTCATCCATCTGCTACATGGAAATGCGCCCAAAGGAAGAGAGAGTCAACAAGTCAACATGTTTTATCCTCCTCACCCTCCAAAATGCGCCCAAATCATGCATGTCAAGACAAAAAACGGAAGTTGAAAAGCCACATGAAGGCATTTGCAAGTTCGTCCTCCTCCTACAAGGAAATGCGCCCATGTTTGGATGGTAAATGGTAAATACAAGTGGTAAGTAAGGTAAAAATGTTACCTAAACATGGTGAAAGGTGGTGAAAGCTTGGGCGCTATCCTCCTTCATGGCTAGAGTGCGCCCAAGGTGGTGGGCCTTAGATAATTTTGCTAGGCGTGATTTCTCCAAGAGTGTTGGACGCCTAAGGTGATATGCTAGGCGTTGGAAAATATTTGAAAGTGTGGAGAATAAAATGTCAAGTGAAGTATGCGCCAATGTTTGAAGGGAGTTATAAGGTGATTTTAAAAATCTTGAAGGTGTTGAAATGTTTTGAAATGTGCTAGGCACCTCAAGGGGAGACAAAATATTTTCTAAGTGTAAAAAATTCTCTAAGGCGTTGGGCTTTTAAATGAACTTTTTCTAAGTGTGGAGTGATACGGGATGAGGTGAGGATGAAATGTGCAAGGCGTGCCGGGAATGAAGTTGATATAAAATGTTCTAAATGAAGATTCCTCTCCACTGGCAATCAAAATTTTTCTAAGGCAAGTTTTCAAAAGTGCAAGAGGATTTTAAAATATTTTCTAAGGCAAATTTATTTTCCTTGGAAAATACGCCTAGAGCTTCAAGTTGATGAAAATTCTCAGAGCACGAGCAACTTTTCTCAATGATGGAGTCAGAGACAAGGATAATTCAAGTTCTTCAAATTTTTCAAGAAGTCTGGGCAACACAGAGTGATCACAGGCGAAGAACGAATTTAAATGATGGAAATAATAATTTTCTAAGGTTCAAAATTCGAAAAATTAAACGAACCCGTTCGTTGGGTACCCATGAATTCGAGACATTCTGACGAAAATTTTCTTCTGGGTACCGGACGTTTGCGATGATGAATGGATTTCCAAATCTTTCAAGCTTCGCCGACACTTTTTCAGTGAGGAATTTAATCAGTGCTTGAATTATGAATTTTCCTAAGGGAGAATTTCAAATTTTCTAAGGCAAACGTAAATAAAATGTGTTTTCAAAGTGAATTTTCTTCAAACGATGAATACGAAGGGAGTTGCCTAGATAATTGTGATTAAATTCTTCGAAGATGAATTTTCCAGAGCAGATGATGAAGTTAAAAATTTGAATTCAAGTGACAGAGCTCCGGCTGGTGAGTTAAAAGAAGATGAATTAAATTAAATTTTCGAAAGCAAAATCCAAGGCGCCAGTCAAAGTCAAGTTTCTAGAAGAATAATATTCCCGACGACTGGAGACAAGTGTCAGGAACATCAGAGAGGGAAAATTCGAATTCTTGAAGTGGAGTAGTGGAGTTTAATGGCACTGGCTAAAATTAACGTCTTCTAGAATTCGAATTCTAGCTATAAAATGGAGAAGTTTTTCACTCATTTTCACAACTGGAGAAAGGCAAAGTTGCTAATTCTGACTGTTGCTTGGAGAAGTTCGAATTTTGCTAAAGAGTGCAAGTTGCTGAGGAGGCGCATTTGAGAGTTGCTGAGAAGAGGACGCCTTAAGTTGCTGAAGTTCGAATTTTGCTGAGGAGTGAAAGTGAACAAAGGTACGCCATTGCTAAGGAGGTTTTTACTGAAGTTCAGAGTTGCTTGTGCTGAGAGTTGAAGGAGGAAGAAGCTGAGATGGCTGAAGCGAGGACAACCGGAAAGGACAATGGTGCCTCAAGACAGGCTATGATCAAGAAGCTCAGCAAAACGTTCATGCCAGAATCAAAGTTCATTTCGAAATTGGGCAAGTTGACAGACACGAACCTGGGCTCCGTCAACTTGGAGACCTTCAAGAACAGGCTGTTCGGGATTGGAAGTCATCGGGCTTCGGTCACTTCGCACAACATCGTCCGAAGTGGATTATATGCAGTTGCTGGTTTTCCGCCAGCTATTCGGTGTTCGGAGCTTATAATGGAGTGCGCCAACTGCTACGAGAAAGAACACTGGTCGATCATGTCACCAGATGGCCAAGTACTTGCCAATCTCACTCCGGCAGCCATTGGTGAAGCTTTCGGGATCCCGGTGCATAGAAACATGATTTACAAGTCCAGGGAGCGAGCGGAGCGGATGTATGCTTCTGCTTTTGAACGGTGCATGGATACAATTAACACTCACTGGATGAGCACTCCTAAGCCATCTCGTGCGAAGTTGCCGAAGCAGATCATAGCAGAGGACCTGGAACAGGAGTACTGTGATCTCATCATGATGCTGAGCAGGGTAGGTGGTTGCCCTCAGTCTTATATTTTTGAGCCGTGGATGTTTTATTACATCAACCTGGTGTTGGAAGGCAAGGATTATGTCAATTGGGCTGAGATGATCAGCGACAATATACATGAGCAACTCCTGAGCTTGCGGAGGACTAAAACGTTTTACATGAGCTCCTATCTTGTTTACATGTTGGCACGAATGACGAGGTACAGAGGGATTTCTTACAAGGAACCCGTCGGTTGTGGCTCCCATCAATTCAAGATTCATGAGGCGTGTACACAGTTGCACCTGTCGAGCACAACCCACTACAAGCGTGTCAACGATTCATTCACCATGTACATTACGAGGCTGCTTCAGGAGAGGTTACACCACAGAATCTCTAGGGATGCCCAGGAGCTAATTGAGAGGTATGGGTGCTGGTTTATACAGTTTCCAAGATTTTCATATATTAGGCTGCAAGGATTTTCTTCATACCCTTATAGGCTGCCTAAGTACCCAACCGATAAGATAATAATGTTAGAGGTATCCAGACAATTGCTTGCCTTTGACAAAATCCAGAAGAAAAAGAAGAAAGGGGGGATAGAGTTTCCAATTGTGATGGGCAACTCGGATGAGGTGTGTCCTTCGATACAGGCAGCCAGGGAAGCCGAGAGTGAGCTTCAGTTTTATCATTTCTCATATCATACTAGCCGACAGCACTATGACCCACACCATAACATCAATTGGGTTCTGTCGGAGGAGTTTAAACATAAGGCCACCATTGAGGATTATTGGGCTGATGCAGTTGATGAAATTGAAGTGAGGAAGAGAATGTTCTCTCGGTTGCCGATTACTCTGATCAGGGAGTGTGAGGTAGTTTCGGTTCCGGACCAGGTCAATGAGGACATGGATGTTGTTCATCCAGACTATGCAGCTGTTCGGGATACTCCACTTCCGCCTATTGATTGGTCAGAGCCCGAGGTTGCTGATCTTGATACTCTTTCCATCCCGGTTATGACATTCACCAGGGCATGGGTTGACAGGAAAGTAAATAGATTGAAAAGTAGGTCAATTTCCTTGACTTACAACTTGATGGGAGATCACAGGACGCCACCACGGGGAAGGAAGAAAGCAGTTACCGCAGGGTCCAGTCGAAGCCAAAGTTAGTTCAGCGAGCCTCCCACGAATTACGGTGTTCTTCAGAACCACGTTCTCTCCAAGCTCTGAGGAGGTGTCTTTGTTGCTGATCGGTACAATGAATCCAGTCTAGGAGATGTGGTGATATTCAGCCTCCACGGAGAATCAGTGGCAGTGCCATTCTTTTTATCGAGATTGATCGAGGATGATGGGGACCATTCTGCATTTCGGTTTCAGCAGGAGATATAGGCGGCCATGAATGATGGCGACGATGATGATATAGTGTCAGGTGACACTCAGCCACTTGAGGACGATGAGCCTCGCCAGAATGAGGAAGAAGTGGAACAGGTTAGAGAAGTCGAGGCACGGGAGCAGCGGCCCTTTGATATACTATATGAGGTGCCCGATTGGCTTAGAGACAGAATGCGAAGGAGCCCGAGCGAGGAGATTGATCCAGCAGTTGAGATGGAAGAGCTTTTGAACCGGATCAGTGCTCCTCCGCCGAAGAAGAAGGCAAGAAAATTTTCGAAGATCTCCACGGATGAGGATGGCTCTCGTACCCTTCACGTTGCTGTCCCACGAGTCGAGTGTGACCGGAGTGAACAGCTCCTGAAAACTATGGTCACCACTCTTGACTTGGGGCCTTCTTACGGTGCCTTTCCGATTGTTGAGAGTGTGATAACTCCTTCCTTGCCCTCAAGGATGGGTGTTCAAGAAAGAAGAAAATATAAGAAGTTGAAGCGAGAACAGAGGGCCTTGATTGGATCGTTCGTGAGTTGTCTGGTTCGAGGCGGGATGTACCGAGTGATAGAGCCTCAGGATATTCCTAGAGGGGGTGATCAGTAGTAGAGTTGGGGAGGATGGCACAAGAGGCAGACAAATGGGTCACGGGAGTTCGTACGGAGACAGAGAAATTCATGGAGGACCTATCTTTTGCTTTTCAGCAGGCCTCTTCTATTTTGACACGGATGGATGCGGTGGATCAGGCTTGGGTGCTTCCATCTATCGAGTAGGTGATCCAGTAGTCTTGAGGAGTGTTGAGGCATGTGCCATTCACCGATTGCTGATTGATGGAGAGTGTCATTCGGTGAATGGCCAAATGATACGATTCTCTCGTTGGTATTCTTGGCTATCACAGGGCGTGGCTTCTTCGATGCAGCACAGGCAGATTCAGCCAGGGTACACAAGGCTATGGCCAATATCATAGATGGAGTTCAGAACACCTTCGAGGCCATATTTGCTAGGCGGCTGAATCCAGATGAGATAAATTTTGATAATTTGAGAGGTTTGCTGGTTCCCTTCTTCGCAGATGTTAAGACCTTTGTACAGGATGACTTTGAAAATACTGCTACATTCTCCACTTTGATCCAGAACACGCAGGACTCATTAGCTGCTTGGAGAAAATCTTGTACGAGGCACGAGCACTCCCTGATCACCCAGTGTTAAATTCCCGGTTGGATTGTGTTTATATTTGAGTTCCTTGAGTTGAGGCCGTACTTAGCAGATTTGTTGAGTTGGCAGTCAGAGAGAAGGCTAATGGGAACACACTACTGGACGAGGATCTTCTAGAAGACTGAGTATGGAGCATTTATTGCATTTGCTATTTTGGGAGTGAGTGGGAATCTTTAATTCATTTAATGTACCACTCCCTATTCTGGCAGTTTTTAGGGTTAGGGCTGAGGTGGCACGATTCTGGCCACTCTATTAATTGTAACCCTAGCCGTCCTTTGGGACTGGGCTAGCTATAAAAGGGGGAGTCCCACTCATTTGTAATACAATCAGAATATTAGAAGATCAGTTAGAATCAGAGTAGACATTGAGAGAGCTAGATAGTGTAGTATTGTAGAGCATTTTGCATAATTTGGAGAAGAAAGAAAGTTTTCCCTTTGAAAACTTTTGAGGAGATTGTTGCGTAACACATTTTATGATAATAGATCTTTTCATTGATGATGAAATTCGTCTTGTCATGAAATGCTAGCAAGGTTTCTTCTTCCTTTCGTATCCAAGTAGATTAGATTCATGCAAGTAGCTTACTTCGGTGTGTGGTGTTTTATCGAGATAGCTTTACTTTATTCCATACCACTAGCGGCTTGTTGATGATAAGTCTGCCTTGCGTGGTCAACTGGACATTATCTTGTGTTTAACTGCGGTTATGGCTTACATACTTATATGCGTTGTTCTGATGGTGTACGTATGTTAAACTATAACTTGAACACCTTTCGCTATCCCCTTTGAAGATTGCACCGATTTTGCTGAGGCTGTCCGACGGAGGCTAGGTGAAATCCGGTTGAAGTTTATTGAGACGAAGCCCCACATACCCTGCATTTAGAATAGAGTATAAATTTCTTAGGCCCTTATCCCCTTTACTTTCCGTACTTTCTGCTTAGTTTTAGGAGAGAGAGCACATTGCCAAATCATACACGTAAGAATTCCCCTTCAATATCATACATTAGCTGCTGACTGCAAGAAATCTGAACAATTGTGTAAGTCCCCTCGTACGAACACAGCAATACACATCAACCAAACTGGGTCTATTCGCACTAAAGGAACCTTGGAGTTGAACATGCGAACTTTCTCAAAATCTTAGCGCATGGAATACTTTGATCAAGAGAGGACGGAGTAGCCCCAAAACTATTTTGTTCTGCCTGTTTGGTATGGTCACAAAAAACGCATCAACAGGGAAAACTGGCGCTAGAAGGAGGGCCTTCAAGGATTCTTCGCAGTGAAGTAGTCATTTTCAAATAAGAAGGGATTTCGTTCAAAAAGAAATTTATTGGAGAAAGAAATTATCATGAGTAAAGATGGTGCTACCGCATAGAGAAATATTTCCAGTGTTGCGGCCTAACTTGGGATTCAACGACGACCAGGAGGACATTCTTTCAGGGTTGAACAATCTTGCTTGGAGGACAAAGGAGAGCTACGCCCAGTACATGAGAACTTGCTTCGTGTTGGAGGAAGAAGAAGAAAAGGCTATTGAAATCCAAGTTGCAATTGAAAGGAATTTGCTTGATCAAAGACTACCGCTTGCTCCCCTTCCCCGCCGACAGTAATCAGCTACATCCTGGATCGCATTAGCTCATTCTCGCCTGATAAGTTGAAAAGGATCTTGAGGTCAGCGCCAAGTTCATCCAAAGACTTTGTGGAGTTAGAATTGCCCACTAGAGCAAGGAAGAAGAAAGAAGTCCATCCGAGTAAAGAAGCTGAGTCAAGTGAAGAAGTGTTTTCAAACGAAGAAGCTCAGTCTAGTGAAGAAAGCGGAGAAGAGATTACAAGTTTGTTCCGAACTCCACCAAGTGCTTCAAGGTTCGCCCAACCTAAAGCCGTTCAAGTTACCACACCAGTGTTCGTTCAGCAACAACCACCAGTTCAGGCTACCACAACTCCAGTAATTGTATATCAGAGGAGATATCCAAATCAAGCAATGGCTCAACCAGGAGGCCAACCCGCTCCTAACGGTGCTACTTGGCTAGTCACCAATCCATCTCCTCTAGAGTTTGCGGACTACCATGACATGCCAAAGAATCCGGAGCATTTCTGCACCAAGTATCAAGTCCATGATCCGAACCGTTCTGCAGAGGATCACATTAAGATGTTTGAAGATCATTTGCGAAATAGACAAATTGCATACGCGGATGTGGCGTGCAGATTGTTCCCATATTCCTTGGGAGAAGAAGCTCACTTTTGGTTTATACATTTGCCAGTTGGGTCCATCAGAACATGGGAGCAGATGAAGGAGGCTTTCATTGGGAAGTTCGGTATTCCGATCACCCCAGTGGAACTCTTCCGCCAATTCACGGAGGTAAGAAGACAAGATAAAGAGCCTATTCATGCCTTCAACAACAGATTCCAAAAGGCTCTCACAAGGCTACGTACTCCGTACATGGTTCCCGATGCAAGGGAAAATTACTATGCAGCCTTGGACCCATTGACCGCAATGTTTGTAAGACAAGCTCATCCCATTCCAGCGGATATGAACCAAGCATATGCTAAGGCGGTTGAAGTAAGTCAGAATATGGGCCAAAACATAACTAGACCTTCTTTGTACACTGGCTTGGTCACCACGAACAATCAAATGCAGACTCTTACTCCGGCTTGGAATCAGCAGATTCCATCATTGAATCCAGTTCCGCAACCAGCATATCATGTTACACCACCATCTGACCAATTGATTCTCCATCCTGGGGTACCTCTATCCCAGACTCCAGCTACACAGCCTGTCTATCTCCAGAATACAGTACCTGCAGCAAGGACACAAGAGGAGAGAGATGAAATGAAAGAATTAGTAGAACAAATGAAAAGGCTGTCATATGAGGTGACTCACCTCAGAAATCAAAATAACCAAATGCAATCAATGATAAAGAATTATCAGGCACATCCAGGTGCAATGAGATCTCAATGATATCGCATCAAGACCCATCAGGACATGGACGCAGAAGCCTTGATCATACGGTGCTCAAAATAATAATCAAGGATATCGAGAAGAGGTCACGGAATGCTGGACTAACAATGGAGGGTTCCATCATAGCTGGTGGCACTCTGGAAAATGGGTCAGTTGGTATTTCGGCGAGCTGCTATCGGGGATGATTAGCCGACTGTAGCACAAGTCAGCACTTTCGAGTTACAGTACCATGAGTTTCTGGTAGCATTTGATGTCTTTGAGGAAGTAAAAAAGCCACAGGAAGGTGCTGAGAGATCCTCAGGCCAGGGTATGAGGATTGTGCCCGGTTAAAGATATGTGTTTTCTAATCCTTAGAGGTATCAATCTTGTGTCCGGATATCAGAACTACGCGCCACCAGAAGCTAATTATAGATTTCCACCAGCTTCGGCTAGCGGTCCCGTGGAGGCGCCAGACGCTCCAGTTTATAAAGAAGCTCAAGTCTATTCAGAGGCTCAGACATATTCAGAAGTTCAAGGTACTTATTCAGAGGAGCCATATGACCAGGGTAACTACATTTTCCCACCTCTCGATAATAGTGTTTTGGTAGAAGGAAGTAGAGAGGTGCAAGCATTCCAGACTTCCGGAGGAGCAGCACCTAAGGTGTACCAGAGGACTTATCACCAGAAGGAGCCTCTGACGTCCTCTATTCCTCCAAATAACTTTGCAACCCCGCCGAATCCAAATGCAAGTAACAATCCGAATTTGCCTCGGGATTCTCCGGAGTATAGACAACATAACGTGACGCAGAATAGAAATGGACAACAGACTGTCCAGCAACAGCCAATCCACGTGATGCAGCGTCCTCAGAAGGACAATCTTCCAAGAGATGATATGAAAAGATTAAGTTCTTATGTGCTAGAAGAAGTTAAGAAGATAAAGGTTAGTCTTCCCTTGTATGAGTTAATGAAAATCTCTGAGGTTAGAGACGCAATTTTGGGAAGCTTATATGAAACACCAGTTGCAAAAAGTACACCTCAAGAAACACCTAGTTCATCAAGGAGTCCTCAAATCAATGCACAGTCACGTCCCATGCAGAGCGCGAATATGGTAGAAGAAGTGTCTTACGCGCCATTCAACGCTTGGGAAGCTCCACAGCAGTCCCAAGGTTTTGTGGGGGTAGTACAAGAATCTTCAAGTGAACCTGAGAAGCCAAGGACTGAGGATAAAAGAAGAGTTAAATTCAATTTACCCGCAGAACAAAAGCAAGAACAGACACAGAAGGTCACCCGTGATAATCAAATTTCATTGGATAAGGGAAATGAAAAGAATGAAAGAAAGAGCATTGTGAAATATTCTGAGCCAAATTTTTTCGTTTTTCAATTTACAAATTACAACATTACAAAGCAGTGCACCCGTTAAGGTTAGATGAGAAAACCAAACGTGCAAGAAAGCAACTCTAACCAGAATGGCACCGATGATGGTGAGCATTGGTCAGAGGATCTAAAATAAACTGCTTATGCTGGAAAAGGAACTCGACGCCAAGTATGTGCTACCCAATCCAAAGCGGAGTGAGGGGCGACCATATGACGGAGTGAAAACAAAACGATGCTTGAAAGAAAGATGCTGAGAAATGAAACTACTCAACACCCAGAATGTGCTTGCTAACCCGGGATGGGATAGTAGCGACCATAGGGCGGAGATAGATCTATTACAACAACTTAAATGAAAATAAGCGTTACAAATCAGAATATTAAGCAAGATTAAGAACTGCTGCCAGTACTACTGTCAGCTTACAATATGATAGAGAATTCGCCTGCCAAGAGCATAGAGTTAGAACAATTCAACGAGCATTTAGATATAGAATTCTCCTTGCTTAATGGAAATACCAAACTGATTTCTTCTCTCAAAAACCAGATTTAAAATTCTGATCAAATCAGATCTGCACCTTTAAATGCAAAACCAGCAACCCTAAAATCCACTAAAATGCTCACAACTCACTCAATACTTGTCAGAATGACATGAGACTTGATGCAAACGAATGCTAGGATGATGACAATGAAGACTAGACAAAGAAACAGCTGACAAATTGAAGTATTTTTTTTTCTAAACACTTGCCAGGCGGAACAGAATGGTACAACCTCTAGAAATGTTCTACCAACAAGATAAAATCAGATTCTTCATTATAAATCACCAAAATTTGCACAAATGGGCGCCTAGGGCATAGAAATGGTTCTAGCCAATACCCAGAACGAATATATTTTTATTTTTTGACTTATGAGCAAATACAACATGCAGCTATACTAAATCAGCAACTCCAGAACTTCATTAACATGCTAGAAATTGAACTACAAATGCAAAACTTACTACAAAACACTCAACTAAGCAAACCTCTCCACTAGGTGCTGTCTCTCAAGCACGAAGTCGAGCCCAGACTAGGAGGCATTCATTCCTCGAAGCAATTCCGCAACCATTTCGGCAGCATAACATTAGCATAGACAAAAGATGTGAAATGATGCTCAATGCCTCCTTTTTATAACTTCTTGTTGACTTCTCGAAACCCTAAACTCTTCTTCAAGTCAAAACCCTAATTCCCTTCATGAAATGGCGTCCTTTTTCCTTCAAATTCAATATTGACCATTTTAATTAAATTCAATATTTTAATCAAATCATCACCTTGATAAATGCGCCCAAATTAACTTGCATTGACTTTGGAGAATTCATCAAATATTAAATATATCCTTAATGATGGCGCCACCCTTTGAGTCCACCTTTTAAAATGACATTAAGTCATTCGACTAGGCCAAGGTGATAAAATAACATTTAAATTATAATGTTATTTTTTAAGTGAAATGAGCTCAACTTCCCAAAACTGCATTTTGAAACCCGAAACTGAATACGCCACTTGAGTCAACTGAAGGGGAAGGTCAACTGCCTGAGACCATCCTATTTACTGCCAAAAATAGAATTTACTAAAAATAGTAAATTCCAGAAAATGCTCGGAATGCCGAGATGAACATACCCCTGCGAAGCTCTCTGAAAACCCAGAAAGAAACCGCCATTGAATCCATCATCCCTGAACAAGGACCTCCTCAAAAATAGGAAACCCTAATTTATCTTCCGACTAGCCTTCGGGTTCCCAAAGAAAAGGCCAACGGTCACTAGAAAGATCAGGTTTGAGAAGGGGACATTACAATCCGCCCTTCCCAAAATTGCTTGTCCTCAAGCAATACCACCACAGCTCCAGAAATTTGAAAACTAATCCATACGCAACAAGTATGATCCCTGGTTCCCAAATGCGTCTCAGGAAAAACCCACCATGCTTCCGCTGCGCCACTCTGATCACATCAATGAAAATATCATGCCAATGCTGCACTGACTCCCCTTGTAACTCCAAAGTGTTACCATCTATGATTCTCAAACTGAAAGATCTTAAAGGAAGGAAATCAAAATCATGCAACATCTCATGTCCACGATCCCCCGAATTAACAGTATCAACCATACTACTGTCAATCACCATTCTAAGCAATAGGAGAGATAGACTATTCAAATCAACATCGAACTCCTCCCCATACCTCCACATGGTAACAAACGGGACCATGACTGCAAGTGTGACCCCTACAAATCTTCTTACAAGGAAGGAAGCATTCCTTTGCAAGAGCTCAACAAACTCATACTCATGTCTCCGCAAAAAGCTACCATGCCTCATCTGAATTAAACTGGCACAATCATGAAGACTACAGAAAACAATCATAGTTCCAACCCCATGAGTCTCCGAATGGTGAACCAAAGCATGTGAGCTACTGCGGTCATGAATCAATACTGAGAGTAAACTGTCAAAGTTTACACCATCAACCATCATAAGATGAATTTGGAGAGTAGGAAAAGTGTGAAGGAACAAATAATTGCTGCTGATCAAGACTAGGATCAGCGTAGTGCAATCTGATTCTCGAGTCCTACCCAAAGGAAAACAACAACACCACTCAAGATCCCCAACGTGAGCATTTGAAATGACCATCGAGCTGCAAGGTGACACCTCCAAGGTGGTTGGAAAACACACAAGATTCATCTCCATGAGAGCACTACCACCTCTTTGATCAGGAGTGATGAACCAACTCTCCTGAATGCGAGAAACGCAACATGTAAGGGGGCTGGTCTGCCTCAAACCAGCAAGCTCGAGTCTCGAAATCTGTCCAGGTCTTAGCCGGAAAACACATTCCAGAGCAACCAATCGTTCATTTCTCCAACCCATGCTCAAAATCTCTCTCCAATCCAATTGTTGATGAACAAATGGAACCATCAAGACGCTGCTAAAGAAGGGAACAACGCCAAAAGGTCTAAAAATTTGATTCTTATTCCTCCATAAATTCTTCTTTCCAAAAACGATATGCTCCATCAACCCATGTTGAGAATCCCAAGCTTGGATACCCAACTGAAAATAATTTCCAACACTCCGGCAAGAAAACATAGCACATCTCTGAGTGCTGGTCAAAATCAAGTGCATACTTGTAAAATCTGCATTCCCTCTGATGAACCTTTGAAACCTATCCATGAAAGCTTCCGGAACACTGGAGTATGAAACATATGATGACTTCAAATTCAACTCCCAGAACAGACTAGCATCACTCAACCCAAGGAATGGATTGACAAGAGTGCAATCACGATATTTTGGTCCCTTTTCCAAAGTGAAGACTGCATCCTCAATTCCTCTTAAGCATTCTTTACTACTCAACATACGTGGCACATCTTCATGGAGTGATATCAAAGCATCCAAGCACCGAAAACCAGAATCAGTTTCATTCTCCATTTCATCCTCTACTTCATAGAGAGGATTTTCATAACTTTTCTCATCACCTTCTTGAAAAAGAGGGTTGTCATAAACTTGAAAGTCATTCATTTCATCTTGCTGCTCCAAATCTGCACATACAACCTTTGATTTTCTTGTGAAACCTTCAAGATTAAACTCCTCTCGAAGACTATCAATCTCATCAATTACTTGCTTGATTTCTGCAGCTCTTCGTGCATCCTCTTGCTCCTTGAAAAGTTTGAAATCTGCAAACTGGTCTTCAACCTTTCTTAGAGCCAACTGAGTTTCCTTCAAATTGTCCTTTGTTGATTTAAGCTCCAAGGTGAGCACATCAACCATACTCTCCCTTTCTTCGAAAACACTGAAGGCCTTCTTTGCAGATTCAACGGTATGATCTTGATCTTCAATCAAGTGTATGTATGCTGATTTCAATGTCTCCAAAGAGCCTCTGATAAGTTGCAAGTTAGGAAGAGCAACTTCATCCTTAACTCCACTTCGTCTCTCTTCAGACTGAGCCTTCCAATAGATATCATCAACCAAATTGTGTGTACGATCAAATAGGGATAGCGCTTGTACTTCTTTCCAAAAGATACCTTGCATTGATCTTCCCACTCATGAACATGCAAAGACGGTGAACTGCTGATAGGCTGCAACTGAAAATCAGAACTTTGTTTTTCATCTTTGCTACCCTCATAGCTGCTCCAAGACTCCTTTCCTTCACCACCTACTAGCTGAAATTGCTCAATATCACAAGGAGAATTAGACTCCACAAATTCTTCAGTCCAATGCTTACAACCAGCTTCAAGCATTGATAAATTGGATTTGTGTTTAGGAACTCCATCAAACTTTCCATCGTCAAGAGTCATATGATCTTCAAGATCCACTTCCACTTCACTGTCTTCATGATCAAAGTTTATGGCAGCCCCCTCATAGCTTTCAAAGCAATCAGAATTTTGAACTTCATCAGGATCAAAGGGAAACTCATCCCACACAATTTCTTTGTCATCACTAAATGCCTTCACTCCTGGAACCCAAGTGCTAGAGGATTGATTGTTTTGATCAAAAGGAAAGTGCTCTTTGTGCTTCTCTTGGAGGGTTGACTCTTTGAATAGGTCACCACCCAACTCACTTAAACTGATATCTTCATACATACCTCCCTTCCATGGCTTGGTTTGAAGATCAAACCCAAAACCACCCTTGACACTGTCACTAAAATGAAGTAGAGAATCTTTAGTGCTAGCTGTTTGGGAAACCTTATCATCTATATCTTCAATGAACCCATCATCTATAGGTATTTTTCTGATCTCATCATGAATAGTCGTATGTATGCCAAAAAGGTCTTCTTGATCACTTGTCATAACTTCATCTTGTGAAAACTCTTGAGGAGTTTGAACAGCAACAAGAGGAAAACTATCCATCACTAAATCTTCAACAAGAGGAGGTACAAACACATCGAAATCATTACCAACATCATCACTTTGGTAACGGTCATAAGCTGATTCAAAGACACCAATAGTATTTCCTTCAACTTGCTCTTCTTCACTTGCTATCACATGCAAGTCCAGGGGCGTATTATGAGTCTCTACCCTTAACTCTTCACTTGCCAAGGTATCTTCATCAAGCTCACGTTCATTTTGATGTGATATGTGCACCTTGTTTGTGCCATCTTCAATGCTAGATGACTGATTTTTCTCTTCAACTTGCATATTTGTCGGCTGCAATTCACAAATGGGTACTTCATCTCCTTTCTTCTTTGATTCTTCGAACATAGCTTGTTCTGCTTCCCTTTTTATCCTTTTCCTAATGTGGTCCACCATCTTCCACTTTTCGGGCTCCACTGACGCCACACACTTCAAATGGGAATCAAATGAAACATTGTACCTATAATCATCTGGCATGGTTTGATATTGCTCACGGAGTTTGACAGCCTCATCTTCACATTGTCTTTTAAACTGTCTGGCATATTCAATGAAGTCCCTTACGACATCACTAACCTTTCCTTCCTCCGATGCCATAGTTGAATCTGACTTCTCACAACCCATAGGCCTTCGAAAATGCAACATCTTTGAAACTTCTGAAAACTAATACTGAACTCAGCTCTGACCTCTGATGTAGAATCTGTTTTCTCTGTCAAGTGAACTCTGATGGGCACAGGATGGCAGGATCTTGGCTCTGATACCACTGAAATATTCCGAGCCAATTTTTTTTTGATTTTCACAATTTATCAGATTACAATCATTACAACAGTGCACCCGTTAAGGTTAGATGGATAAACCTAAACGTGCAAGAAAGCAACCCTAACCAGAATGGCGCCGATGATGGCGAGCATTGGTCAGGGGATCTAAAATAAACTGCTTATGCTGGAAGAAGAACTCGACGCCAAGTATGTGCTACCCAATCCAAAGCGGAGTGAGGGGCGACCATATGACGGAGTGAAAACAAAACGATGCTTGAAAGAAAGATGCTGAGAAATGAAACTACTCAACACCCAGAATGTGCTTGCTAACCCGGGATGGGATAGTAGCGACCATAGGGCGGAGATAGATCTATTACAACAACTTAAATGAAAATAAGCGTTACAAATCAGAATATTAAGCAAGATTAAGAACTGCTGCCAGTACTACTGTCAGCTTACAATATGATAGAGAATTCGCCTGCCAAGAGCATAGAGTTAGAACAATTCAACGAGCATTTAGATATAGAATTCTCCTTGCTTAATGGAAATACCAAACTGATTTCTTCTCTCAAAAACCAGATTTAAAATTCTGATCAAATCAGATCTGCACCTTTAAATGCAAAACCAGCAACCCTAAAATCCACTAAAATGCTCACAACTCACTCAATACTTGTCAGAATGACATGAGACTTGATGCAAACGAATGCTAGGATGATGACAATGAAGACTAGACAAAGAAACAGCTGACAAATTGAAGTATTTTTTTTTCTAAACACTTGCCAGGCGGAACAGAATGGTACAGCCTCTAGAAATGTTCTACCAACAAGATAAAATCAGATTCTTCATTATAAATCACCAAAATTTGCACAAATGGGCGCCTAGGGCATAGAAATGGTTCTAGCCAATACCCAGAACGAATATATTTTTATTTTTTGACTTATGAGCAAATACAACATGCAGCTATACTAAATCAGCAACTCCAGAACTTCATTAACATGCTAGAAATTGAACTACAAATGCAAAACTTACTACAAAACACTCAACTAAGCAAACCTCTCCACTAGGTGCTGTCTCTCAAGCACGAAGTCGAGCCCAGACTAGGAGGCATTCATTCCTCGAAGCAATTCCGCAACCATTTCGGCAGCATAACATTAGCATAGACCAAAGATGTGAAATGATGCTCAATGCCTCCTTTTTATAACTTCTTGTTGACTTCTCGAAACCCTAAACTCTTCTTCAAGTCAAAACCCTAATTCCCTTCATGAAATGGCGTCCTTTTTCCTTCAAATTCAATATTGACCATTTTAATTAAATTCAATATTTTAATCAAATCATCACCTTGATAAATGCGCCCAAATTAACTTGCATTGACTTTGGAGAATTCATCAAATATTAAATATATCCTTAATGATGGCGCCACCCTTTGAGTCCACCTTTTAAAATGACATTAAGTCATTCGACTAGGCCAAGGTGATAAAATAACATTTAAATTATAATGTTATTTTTTAAGTGAAATGAGCTCAACTTCCCAAAACTGCATTTTGAAACCCGAAACTGAATACGCCACTTGAGTCAACTGAAGGGGAAGGTCAACTGCCTGAGACCATCCTATTTACTGCCAAAAATAGAATTTACTAAAAATAGTAAATTCCAGAAAATGCTCGGAATGCCGAGATGAACATACCCCTGCGAAGCTCTCTGAAAACCCAGAAAGAATCTGCCATTGAATCCATCATCCCTGAACAAGGACCTCCTCAAAAATAGGAAACCCTAATTTATCTTCCGACTAGCCTTCGGGTTCCCAAAGAAAAGGCCAACGGTCACTAGAAAGATCAGGTTTGAGAAGGGGACATTACAAATCTAGTGATGCCAAGATGAGCCAACTCCCTCAATCCCATATATTGCCTCATTAGGCTAAGGACCCATATGTGATCCATCGAAGCTTTCCAAGATCCTCCAATATGAGATCAAGGCAATGGGCGGCACATGGAGTCCAAAATATTGTTGGGTGCCTCTCCATCATTAGTTTACCTACAGCAACATAATTTGCTGCATCAGTCACCACTTGCACCACATTCTCCTCGCCCACCTCAAGTATGACTTCCTCTAAAGCCCCACAAAGGTATGTGGCATTTTTTGTATGCACTGAAGCATCAATTGACTTGAACACGGTACCACTTGAAAAAGAAGCAAAATCAATGATTCAATAAAACATAAATTAAAAATATTAATCACTAAATAAAATACAAACTTCAAGTTATTCAATGCATTGAGGGAAGTACAATTACTTCCAGAGGGAAGTACAATTGTTAAACTTGAAATAAAATGCACACTCCTTCCAATCGCTGGTAGAGAGCTCTCTATGCACCAACTGTGAGTATGAAGCTGCCCGAATGCGATTTGTTGATGGATTTTTGGTCTACCTCCTTGCTGGTTGCCCTACAATGCACTCTTATTTTTCCTCACAACTCTCTTTTCTCCTCCTATTTTGCCAACAAAATGAAATGAAGTTGCTTTTAGGGATGTAGAGGAAATATAAGTAAAATAAACAAATTTAAACTTAAATTTTAAGTTTTTTTGCACTTTTCAAAGCACCCTGCGTCGACCGAGTTCGCTTGACGGGACTCGCCCGGACTCGGCGAGTCCGCCAGACTCAGCCGAGTTCGAGCCCCCCAGACTCAGTAGGGGTGACTCGACCCAAGACTTGCCGAGTCCGGGTGAGTCCCAAAACTATGAGATATAGATTGTTGTTGTCATGTTATATTTTGTTCGGTATATAAAACAAAATATAACATGACAAATATTTGGGTATAGATATTTCGGTTGAGCAATAACAATCAATATTACACGGCTAGTTGGTTATATTAAGCGACTAGTTGGTTGAGCAAATGGTTGTAGTTGTACTATATATTTTGTTGTTGTCATGTTATATTTTGTTTGGTATAGATATTGATTGTTGTCATGTTATAGTGGCCCAAATATTCATATTCATTTTAATTATCATCAAATCAGAATTAGAGACAAGGATATGCATAGGACAACTTTCCAAACCCATGAGAGCCCCTATGAATTTTTGGGCAATACTTTTTGGCCTCACAAATGCTCAAAAGCAAGGGTTCAATAGAATAAGAGAGAAGCTCTCCAACACAATCATTCCCTCAATCTACTCAATTGACTCCTCAACAAATTGAAGAAAAAAGGACAAAAGGGTTTGTTTTAATTATGATACCAAATATAGTAGAGGACATAAATGTGTCGAAAAGAAAATTTAAATTGATGGGGCCAATAAAAAAGAAGTATTAGAGGTTATTGATGAGCCAAATGAGCCATGAGGAGTTAGGAGATACCCAACCAACTATTTCTTATCATACACTTTTTGGAATTAGCAACCCACAAACTCTTGAGATAATGGGTTTCCTTCGAAAAACAGAATAATAGTGTTGATAGACTCAAGAAACACTTACAACTTCATCGACAAGAAGTTAGCTTCTTGTCTAAATTGTTTTATCTATCTATCTTTACAATTTTAAGTCATGATTGCAAATGGGCATATAGTAACAATGTTGATAGACTCAAGAAGAACTCACAACTTCATCAACAATTAGCTTCTCATATAAATTGTTTGCTCTATCCAACTCTAAAATTGCAAGTGGGATTATAGTCAGTTGTTCAAGGCATAGATAGAAAACTTGCAAGTACTTAGGAGCCAAAAACCACTGCAAGGTACTTGTTAGCGGTTTTTGATAAAAATTTGCAATCTTTCATGAAAAAGTTGCCTAAATGCCTATAAATTCATTTTTTCAACTAATGTTAAAGACTTTATATGATTTTTGCATTTCAAGCACATGATTGGCGATGATTGGCAGAAAATTAGGGCATATGATTAGTGATTTAGGTCAAGAACCCAAGGGAACCCAAGAGCCATCCAAAGAAAAAAAACATTTTTATAAGCAAAGAAGTGCAAATACCTAATTTCGCCCTTAAGTGATAAAATTGTGAAAATGGTGTGCGTCATGAAGGTTTTTGTGGTTTCAAAAACCTTAATTTAGGCCTGGTAGCGCTACCCCTCAACCTTGCTAGAGATGTTGCCCCCAAACCCCCATGAAGGATGCTACCCCTCAAGCCTATTGGGTCTCCACTCCCAAACCCCCACTAGTAATTGGGATATCTTGTCCAATAAGAAACTTGATTACAATGATGAGGTGACAAGGAATTGGGAAATAACTCTTGAGTGTGCTGACTTAGACATTATTATCGTACAAATTGCTAGAAATATCTTTAGATGAGTCTTGTTCTACATATGACATGGCTAGTGGAAGTGGCATTAAAACTCATTTAGAGGTTGAACTTGTTTTTTGGTCTATGATATATATTAAACTCTACTTTTAATTTATATATGATGGAAATCAATAGTATTCTCTACAAATTCAATAATATGTGTGATCATGATGAATATTTTTAAAAATTTATGTATGTTCAAATGTTCAATAAATTTGTTGAGTTATTGCCGATCTTTTTAAAAAATTCGTCCTACTAAGTAATTGTCAAGACTAGGGTTTTCAACTATGCTTCAAGGAAATGTCACAACACTAAACTTTCCATGGGAGAATGTTGACTAGATTTCCCTATGTTTGTTGTCTCCATGGGTGTAATGAACATGGTTTTGGGAGTCTAGTGGCTTACTACATTGGGAATAGTTGAGATGAACTTCTAAAGAGCCATTCATGCATTTTCACTCAAACGGTAGAGCAATAAAACTAAGAGGATTGTGTGCAAATTCTCCACTTCCCATGAAATGCAAAAGATGTTTAATAAGGGGACAAACAAGTTTCTAGCACAATTGTTTTGAGTAGAAGCACAATATTCAAAGGTTCTCACACTACAAGATTTGCAAGCAATTGTAGATAGACACTCAGTAGTTTTTGTATATATGTCAAAAGGATTGCATCCCAAACAAGATCATGCCATTCAACTAGTAATAGGATTTCAACCGCCGAGCATCCAACCTTATGGGTACCCATATGTATAGAAAAGTGTGAATCAGAAGTTGGTGCAAGAGATGCTAAACACAAGTATCATCAATAGTCATACTGCTTCCTCCTCTCCAATGGTAGTGGTGTGCAAGAAAAATGACACCTCACAAATGTGTCTTGATTATAGAGAGCTCAACAAGTACACTAGAAAAGATAAGTTTTCAATTAAAGATTTGTTTTTTATATATTAAGATGAGAATAGGGTCTCATGCCCTTACAACAAAGTCAAATAAACATTGAAAAAGAAAATTCTAGAAGATTAAGAGACAACAACGTAACACTGCACCAAGGCAGCAAATAGACAACAAAACAAATTAAAAACCTACCCAATACAAAAAAGAACCAAGAAAACAGCTACTCAAGCAATCTTGAGGTTTTGGAGGCTCACTAAAGCACTCCATTCATCTAAGAGAAGGTTAAGCTTTTCATCCCATTCTTCAAGATCCGCTTCATCATTGTCCTCCTTAGCTGCCTTGATACTTTTCACCTTCTTTTTTGCTTTATCTTTCTTTTCATCCAGCCTTTTCTTACATTTTTTTATTTCTCCCTATAGGATAGCTATGCCAATGGTCGAACAAAACATCATTTCCTTTGAAATATCCCACCCTTAATTTTTTCAAAAACTTCACAACTTGTTAGCATTAACCAATAATCAAAGATGATCAATTTAAGTAAACTTCCTTACACTTTCTTATCACCCAGATCCCGATGTGGGAAAGGTGAGAGTATACGGTAGTAAGGTTACAATGCTACGCTATTGAAATGAACCGCTTGTTTAGTGGGGTGAGTATGAAATCTTTGAACATAAGGAACCATCCACTTATTCAGTGGGAGTTACAAATTGCACGAAATGAAAGCATTAGATGGCTAGCCGACCAAAACCACTTATGCAGTGGGATGCAAGCTAACATGAAAAGAGAATCATTCGCTTATTCAGTGGGAAATACATGAAACCAAACTTCATCTGCTTATTCAGCGGGAAAGCCACTTATTTAGTGGGGTTAGTATCAAAACCAAAAGAGCAAGACTACTGATTGGTACTACCAAGTTAGTATTACAGTGAAGCTCAAAACATAGGATACTAACAATCATAAATCTGCTATATGATTGAAATCATGGGACAATCAACTCAATATGACAACTAAGCCAATGATCTAACCCTGCATCATGTTAGCAATTATACGTCAAATAACATGAAGGAAATAAGAGATATCAGGTCTGGAATGTTGTAGCAGCAGTCTAATATGAAGTTCCAGGTTTGATATCACTGTTGCAGCAGCCTGGACAGCAAGATATAACTCAAAAATCTTCACCATCTCGTCCTCCAACACATCCAATGGTCAACATAAGCTTGAAATATGTTTCCAGCCACTCTACTCAACCTATCTGATCCCAAGAATGAATTGCAATGGTCTGATAATAGTCTTCAAACAGCTACAGGTCTGTCCTACTCAGAAAATCAGTAAACCAGCAAGGTTATAGAACTGTATGGCCCCCTTTAGAGGCACTTAGATCGCCAAAATACACCTTCAAACTGATTCTAGGGTTCTTTAATAGTCATCGCGCCTCCAATCAGCAACCAAAGTCTCCAAAAAGGGCAATGCTTAGGTGAAGAATCCACATGCCTAGCTCAAGAGACCCAAGACTTGGTATGGCCCAGCTGTAGGAAAGGTATGGCCTGCAATGGTCTTCCTCATATGCCCAGCAAGAAGTTCATCTCATTTCCAAACCATACTCCGAGCAATCACTCCAAAATAAACTCTACAAATGTCAAAATAAATACACCAAACATGCATCTAGAAAACATCAAAGAGATCAAACCAAAATCTGATTACTCTGCTTGTAAGCTCCATGGTGATTACTGAATGCAATCACACTCCACCAGCTAGGGATTATCTTCCAAATCCGAAATCAGCAACCTAGAGAGGGTTTTCTTCCTCTAAAGATTTAGGAAAGAACTCTCAGGTTCCAATCTGGTAGCATAACATTATCAACTTCAGCATATGCCAAATAAGAGCAAATGGTGGGTTTAAATAGAAGTTAGGGCAATCTAGTCATTTCCATATGCGCAGCTAACATTGTTTTGGGAGTCCAGTGGTTGACTACATTGGGAGCAACTGAAATGAACTCCTAGTAGCTATTCATGTGTTTTCACTCAAAGGGTAGCATAGTCAAATTGAGAAGTGCATGCAAAGTCTCCATAGATGGTAAGCTCCCATCCAATACAAAAGATGCTTAATAAGGGGGCAAACAAATTTGTGGCCCAATTGTTTTCATTAGAAGCACAAGAATCAAAGGTTCCCAAACTGCCAAATTTACTAGTTGTAGATAGGCACTCCATACTATTGGATATATGCCAAAAGGATTGCATCCCAAACGAGATCATGATCATGCCATTCAACTAATACCAAGAAGTCAAGTTCTCAACAGCAAGCCCTACAAGTACCCATTATAGAAAGTTGTGAACAAGAAGACAATAAAAGAGGTGCTAAAGGCAGTTATTAATGTTAGTTTTCAGATCAGAAATGCAAATAAGCAGAAAAATACAACACATAGAATAATGAACACAGTATTTTACCCTGGGAAAACCCTCCTACTTGAGGGAGAAAAACCCAGCAAAATTTTCTCTTATAAATCAGAAAAAATAAGTGCAGGAATAGCACTCAAAATCAGGCCCTAGAAAGGCCGAATCTCATACAATGAACCTGCACTTGAAGATAGTGCAATTTCCTTGAATACACAAAATAATGACACTTCTCCTTGAAGCGAATCTGCTGCACTAGAAGGCAAACCTGCTGCTGAAAAAATTCGAATTGGAATGGAATGATTTGTTGCTTAATGTGGAGACACCTTCTCCTTTATATAGCAAGCTAGGTGAGCTCTCTTCTAGGGCTGACCTAGAAAGTATAATATTTGTTTTAATACAAAAAGAAAGGCTGACTTGCCTTTGATTAATTTCTCTTAGGGAAATACCTCCCGATGCTACAAAACACTAACAATTATTAGGCATAGTCAAGGTGCTTACTCCTCTCCAATAGTAATGGTGTGCAAGAAGATGACATATAGCAATTGTGTCCTAATTATAGAGAGCTCAACAAGTAAACCATAAAAGACAAGTTTCCAATCCCAATAATTAATGATTTGTTACATGAGCTAAATGGTGCTATTTCTTTTACCAAATTCGATATTCGTTTGGGTTATCAACAAATCAAAATTCAAGATGAGGATATACATAAGATAAATTTCTCCATGAGGGCGATTATGAATTTTTGTTGATGTCTTTTGGCCTAAAAAATGCTCCTAGAATGCAAGGATCAATAGCATAATAAAGAAGGATTTCCAACACAACCATCCCTCAGCCTACTAGATTGATTCCTCAACAAATTAAAAAAAAAGAAGGGAAAAAGGGTTATAATTTAACTATGATAGAAAATATAGTCGACAACATAAATGTGCTGAAAAGAAGTTTTACATAGAGAGGGCTAGTGAGGAAGATGAAATATTAGAGGTTGTTAATGACCCAAATAAGGAATTAGGAGATACCCAATCAACTATTTCTTGTCATGCATTTTTGGAATTAGCACTACACAAACTCTACCTAGGTCATATTGTTTTACATGAGAGTGTCAAGATGGATCCTCAAAGGGTCAAGGCCATAGGAGAATGGAAAATGCCTAGAACCCTCAAGAACCTATAGGGTTCCTTAGGGCTTATTGGTTACTATTGTCAATTTGAAAAAATTATGGCAGCGTAGCAACACCACTCAACTTTAATGAGGGACTCTTTCCAATGGAATGAGGCAACCACCAGGGCATTTCAAAAGCTAAAGGAAGCCATGTGCACAACTCTAATTCTACCTAACCAAATTTTTCCTACAATGTTCATTCTCAATTGTGAAGCTTCTAGGTATGGCATAGGAGTAGTACTCATGCAAGAGGGAAGAGCCCTAGCATTGAGAGTCGCCAACTCAAAGGTAATAATTTGTTGAAGACCATTTATGAGAAGGAAATGATGACTACCCTAAATGTACTCAAACAATGGAGACCTTATTGAATGAAAGGCACTTCAAGGTAAAGACAAATCCTATAATCTCAAATACTTCTTGGAATAGAGGTTGTCATTTGAAGAACAACAAAAACAAGTTAGGAAGATGTTGGGATATGATTTTGAGATCATTTACAAGAAAAGAAGGGAGAACGTTGTGGTTGATACTCTATCTAGGAGGGATGAACCCACACATTCAATATTGTATGTCATTTCCATATTGGAGATAGATTGGATGGATGAGGCACAAGAAGAATGGAAGATGGGCATAGATACACAAACTCTAATTCAAAACAACAAGATTCAAGTGTGCTTAACAAAATTGCCTAGAAAGGAGATGCTCTATGGTACAAGATAGGTTGTACCTATGTACGAAATCAACCCTTAAGTTTAAGGTGGTGGCACAACTCCATGCTTCTCCAATAGGTGGGTATTTGAGCTTTTTGAAGAATTATCGTAGAATCAAGTAGAATTTCTTTTGGGGCAAACTCCAAGGGGATGCCTAAAAAATTATGCCAAAATGCATGGTACGCTAGCAAAAACTAGGGGAGACAATTGAGACTTCAAGTCTTCTGCAACCCTTATCTATTCCTGTTACGACCCAATTCTGCGTAAATTAAAAACTTTCCCATTTTCACTTTAAACATGTAAAAGTAACATATAACAAAGATATTACAATAAATTTCTTCCTTTCTTTATTGATAAACATGTACAAGTTACAATATGTTTCCTCATGAATTTCATTTTCATTGCAAATATAAATCAGAGTTAAAAAGGAATACAGTTACATACATAGCTCGTAAGCTTTTGCACAAATAGAAGTAAGAAGGTCCAGGAATCCGTCCTTTCAAATCTTGGTACATCGGCCGCTTGTTGTGGAGGAGAAACATCACTGAACCACGGACTTATAATGCGGTCCCCCGCACGATCATTTGCAATGAACGGCCCTCCCTTCGAAGAAGAGATTGGTAGGGTATCCTTTAACGATTACCAACTGAGGTTAGTGTCCTACTCAACTAGAACCTTGCTATTTCACAATCTCGATCTAGTACTCGGATCACAATGAACTGACAGTGTAGTCTCAACTATCTCACATCTAGGTGGATGTTGTACCTTTCACTACTTTGGCCAAAGTATTCTCATTCAGTACTTCGAATGAAGGTCATCTATCATAAACACTACTCAGGGCCGATTTGACTTAAGGCTTCCTTACTCTACGCATAGGTTTGTCCTTCAATGGGTGAATCCGTCATCCCAGACATCCTACAATCATACGAACCTACTAGAAATGAAAACAGTATTCAAGTGTCTTGTATCAATTCTTCTAACTAGGAATTCTTTATCCTAGAAGTACTTAACTTGTCTCAGTTATCCTAATAACTTAAGCTAAAAGACTTCACTTGATTCTGCCATCATCTCGATCCTAGTAGATAATAAGTACCTCTACGTATTCTCCGTATATAGAGATCATACACATCACGCAATACCCATTTAAAATGCAAGTAAATCCTTCCCTTTTACCTTTTTCTATTATTTCTTCTTAATGCAAGATAAATAATCTAATCCTTAAAACTCTTAACCCAAATAATCCCTTTTTCACAATTTATCATAATCATTGAATTCTTTACACATTTTCTCCTTTAATGCATTGCTTTATTCGTCAAATTGGTTCTTTCCTATTAAGCTAATTGAAAACAATGAACACAAGACGCAAAATATAAACAACACTTTAACAAAAGTTGTATAATAGGAAGACTCTTGCCTGATTTTAAAGCTCCAACACAGCTCTCCCCGAGTCTTCTTCAGCAACTTCCAGATTTCCAAATTAAATGGCTATTAAAACAATCCTCACAATTTTTACTCCTCTAGTTAAAGATTAATTCGTCTATGGCTTCACTCCACTCAAATCTTAAAAAGAAGACTTAACACAGTAATTAAACTGGTAAAGCTCACTGAACTTATTTCACTCAGCATACAGGAAATGCAGCAAATAGAGAATTCACAGCAACTTAAATGAATTGAAATGGGAGCTCTCAAAATGTTGTGAAACTCGTTTTTAGCAAGAGGTGAGTTGAGAAGAGTGAAAGGGCGTCATTATATAGGCCCGAATTGCAACTGTTTTCCCTTTTTGAAGGCATGTAAATTGACAACAAGTGCCTAGAAACAGTCAAAAGGACATTTGGCGGATTCCTTAGCCCTAAGTCATCAATTTGCAGGTGATTCGACCTTCTTATAGCCAGCAAGAGACGAATTTTTCAACTTTTATCTTAAAAAACGTCACACGTTTTCCTTTGGCCAGTCGTATTTAAATGAATGACTTATGCATGTTAGATCCAGGTTTACAAGCTTCCACGTTCGCCATTTTCGTTGCCCTAAGAATAGTGTTCATTCATCTCATAGGCTAGGTCGCAGCATACACGCGAATTAGACGCGTTTTCTGGCGCGTTTTTACCAGACGCGCGATTTCCATGATTAAAACGTATTTCCTCTGCTCTTCTATGAAATTTTCGACTTCTCTTGTTTTCTTTTAATATTTCCAGCAAAAACAATTCGATTTCTATGTTTAAGTTATTATTTTCTATAGTTTAAATTCGAAATGTTTTACCATTTAAATCCTTTTCCTATTTAAATCCTTAATATTTCTTATTCTATTGAATTTGAAATTGTTTTAATAACTTCTATTTAAAAAGAAATGATTTAAGGCTTCAATAATAATAATTGATTCATTCAATTATTTACTTCATAATAATTGATTTTAACTACGCAAGGTAGAAATTGTTTTCCTGAATTACTCCTGGTAATAAGTTAATTTTCCATAAATCAAGAAGTTAAAATAAAATATAATTTCATTATATATATTTTATTATATAAATATCATTATAGTTCTTTTAAATATTAAACATATAAATATTTAAATACCCAAGTATTTAATATACTTATATATTTTAATATAACTATAATAATATTATATATAATCTTTAATATATAATTACTTATATATAACTATATTTATATTTAACAAATATAAATATATATACATATACATATTTATCGCCAAATATATATTTTGCACGTCGGTCCATGTACTTTCAACATATATATATTTTAAGGCAAATATTATAGTAATATTATTTATCCATAGATAACAGATAGTGTATATATATCTCAGTATACTATATACATGTATATACACACCTACTTAACCTATTCGCTTAGACCCATTCACGTTATGAACATAATATTGTAAGTCTGATAAACAAACAATTATCTCTCAAGCACAAAGAAGGAAACTAGACTCCAAACCTAAGGATGACTTACCGTTGTCTCGACAAACAGACTTGGCTTACTCAATCTATAGAACGTGTGTGTATGCTCATTTTGGTAATCGTTACTGTTTACCCGACCAAGTTCCTCCCCGAATGATGTCTCTCCTCTGTCCGGAGGTACAGTCTTCATACCTGCATATCACGACATGACACCGGCAGTCATATGCTCACAACAAGGCAGTTTGCATAAAACATTATAAAAAGTTAGATTAACATTATTCCATAACTGTATGCAACATTTAATCAAAACTAAATCATTTAGAAATAACAATCAAATGAAGCCATCATTAAACAGGACTCATTCATTTAATAACGAGATCAACCATGTTTTATTCATCATCAAGATTCAAACATTACAATCAATTGCCCTATACAATAGTAGCTATATTATCGGGATGTAACAATTCCAAGCTAGAGGTAGAGTGAGGGATCCATGGATTTTATAAATGGTTTTCCCAAGTTTGAAGGAAAAAATGTCATCATGGTGGTTGTGGATCGACTCAACAAATATGCACATTTTTGTACTTTGTGACACTCATTTGTAACAAGTACTATAGCAACAACCTTAATGGATACCATTCAAAATTTACATGGGACTCCAAAAATGTAGTAAGTGACCATGATCCTATATTTACCAATCGTTTTTTAAATAACTTATTCTCATGTTAGGGCACTCAGCTTGCTTGTAACTTGTCATAACATCACCAATTAGATGGACAAAATAAGGTGGTCAACAAGTGCTTGGAGGGCTATCTCGATGTTTTTGTTGAGATAAACAAGAGAGATGAGTGCAATGGTTGCCACTAGCAAAATGGTGGTATAATACTTCTTACCACACCCATTTAAAATTCTCCATTTTTGGCACTATATGGATCATACCATCCATCACCTCTTCATTACAAGTATACCCAAAAGTTTGAGCAATTGAATAATGCATTCAACACCAGCAAGAGGCATAGAATAGAATTAGGTTGTAATGTCCCCTTTTTAGCCCTATGTCTTTCATTGGCCATTAGTCTATTTCCAGAGTCTTGTAGGTTACTCAGAGGCATTTCCAGGGTTTCCAAGATTCTTGGAGGTTTCTCGTCTGTTTTTCAAGATGTTCTTGTGGGAGTTTGCTAGAGGGTTTTCTGGGTCTTTCTGGGTTTTTTGAGATTCTTGGTGGTAGTCACTACTATTTTTAGCAATGTCTATTTTTAGTAAGTCAAAACTACATCTCAGAATGTGCTTATTTTGAGTTTGGACACACTTATTATTTTTAGCAATATGCTATTTTTAGTAAGTGTTATTTCTGGCAGTGGTCCTGACAACAGTTCAGTATTGGGTTTCCAGTTTTGGCAGGGGTGGCATTTTCAATTGTTGACTTCTATCAATTTGGACAGTTCAGTGCTTCCACCATATTTGGAGTTCGAAAAGGCAAAATTTAAAATATAACTTAAGTTATAAAGTTACTTTGGACCCCCATGCCTAGGCAAGTGAACTTAAGTTATTTTACAAGGTATTCATGTGCTTGCACAAGTTGGATGCCTAGATGAGAGGGAAAAAAAAAGAAATTTAATTTAATTTAATATTCTTTCTGCAAATTGGGCATCCCCTTTTGGAGGGAAAAGGTTTTCAAATTTTTGGGACTCAAAGTGTTATAAATACACCCCTCTTGCTCTCATTTGATATATGTTGATGGATGATAATGAAATGTTGTTGGAGTGAGGATTGAATCCCCTCAAGGGCTTTGGAGACGAAAACCTTCAAAGTTGCTCCAGTTTTGGAGTTGAGAGATACTCCTTAGCTGGACATTGGAGTGGCTTCACTGCAAGAGTCGCCATCGGAGTTATTGGTGAAAGATTTTCAGTTTGTTTTCAATTATGGATTGTTTGATTTTTTTCTAGCTATATTTTGGGTGTGATAACAATTTTGCAGAGATTTGAAGTACTTTGAGAGTGTTTTTCAGAAGTTCCATGCTGCTGTCTGCACTGCTTCTATGCCCTAGCTGTACTTTACATGTGTTGCTGCAGAGAAAAGCATAGAAGACTTGGTTATAGGTATTTGACTAATCTTATTCCTTGCTTTGGGTGCCCCCTTGTGTCAACTTTCAGAATTTTTCGTGGAGAGACTGAATTTTAAAAGCTGGTTGTCCCTTCCCTAGGCCGTGCCCCTGCTGGTTTGTGTGTGTGTGGACTGTGGATTCTAGTAGTGAGTTTCCCACTGATTGCAGCTTCTTGGTGTCTCTTGGATGACGCCTAGAATCCATTAGAGTGTTGTTGCTTTCTATAAGGGGTTTCTAATTGATTTGGGACGCTACCTTAGGAGTTGTGACCATTTCTTGCTTGCTGGATTGATGTGACAGTCTGCTGCAACAGTGATATCAGACCCAGAAATGCATACCAGTCTGCTGCTGCAATGTTTCCAGACCTAATAAATCTTCATTTTTACATGCTATATGAGGTTTATCACTCTAACATGATGCAGGGTTGGATTATTGATTAGTAGGTTGTCATCTAGAGTGGTTGTTTCTTGATTTCAGTCCTCTATTGCAGCTAATGAGCAGATTTGTAATTGTTGGTATCAACTTATTTTGAGTTCTCATTGTAACGTTGATTTGGTAAGTAACATTCAGCCATTGCTCTTGTTCGGTTTGATGCTTACCCCACTGAATAAGTGGTGCTCCAGCTGAATAAGTGGTTGAGCTTTCTTATTTTCATGTCATTTCTTACCCCACTGAATAAGTGGTGCTCTCACTGAATAAGTGATCGAGCTTTCTTTAATTTTATGTTATATCCGCTAAATAAGTGGAGGATCTCTCTTGATTGGTGAGTTTGCCACCAAGTGCTTTGCTTTGTTGTAATTCCCGTTGAAGAAGCAAATGTTTCTTTTCATGCACTTGATTTCATACTTAACCCACTGAAGAAGTGGTTTTTTTGGAAGCACGTATTGTAACCTTACCACCATATGCTCTCACCTTGCCCACATTGAGATCTAGGTGATCAGAAAGTGGAAAGAAGTCTACTTCAATTGCTTATCCTTAATTATTGGCTAACATATTGTAACCTTACCACCGTATGCTCTCACCTTGCCAACATCGGGATCTAGATGATCAGAAAGTGGAGGGAGTTTACTTCAATTGCTTATCTTTGATTATTTGGCTAATGCTAACAGGTGCAATTTTTAAAAAAAATTAAGGGTGGGTTATTACATAAGTAGCAAGTTAATCAGCATCATAGTGAAAGACATTTTTGAAGGAAAGTGTGTCGATTACAACTATGTAAGTGGATGTCATTGAAACACCAAAAGAAAGATAACGAGCTTGCACCCAAGTATTATGGTTACCTAATTCAACAAAAAATATCCAATCTTCCATATTTCCTGCTTGAAGAAGGTTACTAGACAAAGTTTCAACCTAGGTAGAGTTAAAATAGCTTGATGAGGAGGGGCAGAATGATTTTGAAAGTTGAAGAAATCCTTCAAACAAACACTAAGTAGTTGAGATCAAGAACAATTACAAAGTACTTGATCAAGTGAAAGAATCTAGCCAATGAAGATGCAACATGGGAGGATGAAGCATTCCTACAAAAGCATCGAGGGATCATCAACATTGAGGACAACATTGGTTTTAAGGGGAGGGGAACACTTTGCCCTTAAACTATAGCATGCATGGAAATATATGTAGCTAACTTGTGGCTAGTATAACCGTTAATTAAGTTATATTATCATTTCTATAGTTTTATATAGGTAGTTAGGCTGGCCTAGGTGGTCTCCATGGCATAAGTATGGTATATATAGGAAGTAATGATTAGTTTATTATAAATCACATTGTAAATTCTATTCTTGTTGAAGACTTTTGGAGGTTTCCCTCTCAGTTGGCTTATTACCATTGAGCATTTGCAAGTAATTCATATTATATTTTCAAGAATTTGTTGTTGTATTCTTCTCTTGTGCAATTCATTTCATTACATTATCCTAGGTGCAACAAGATCGAGAGGTCGTGACACCACAAGGTGTATAAAATTTCCCTACCAACCATAGGGCTGATCATACATTTACAAACTTGTAGTTAGTATATAGTTCCCAAACTCGACGAGTCCCAAGCCAAACCATCCAAGGCCTATAGAATTGGCTACAAATCTTGGCAAGTTTTTGCTGAACTTGCCAAGACTAGGTCAAACTCAAATGCATAAAAACCCTTAAAACAAAAAAATATACATATATATATATATATATGAATTTCTAAACCCTAAAAAGTCAAGATTTAAAAAACACATAGTTAGGACCTAATTACTACTCTATGGCTTTGACATTTGCATTTTTTGAAGGGTTTGAAATCTAGATTCCTAGAGCTTGGTTAAAAGTGATAAAATTATGAAAAATGGTATGTGCCGTCAAAGTCCATGTGTTCTCAAAGGCCTTAATTTGGGTTAGGTGGTGGAGGCTCCATCCCTCAACCCCTCCCTGTATCACAACAAGAAGCATGCAAGAGGCTTTGCCCAACCCCAGAAGGGGTGCTGCCCCTCAACCCACCCCATTGGGGGATGTGACCCCTAGACCCCACTCTAGTTTTAATAAGAAAAAATAAATAAAAAACATTATGGGCAATGTTGGATGGAAAAGGAACATTATTTTCTTCTCCCGATTATTTCCCAATTAAATCCCAAGTGGTTGACTTTAAATGATACTTTTGGTTTGCTTAGTCAATCCCAATCCTAAGTAATGCTACTACGGCTGCAGCAGCATTGCAGACTTGTCTAAGACTCTGAAATACATGCATAGGACTCCACATAGAGCTAGTAATGTTGGGCCGAGTGATACAAGCTCCTCTCTACCATAGTTTGGGGCTCTAAGTTATGATTTTTGTTTTTGATGCCATGGATATCCTAATCCATGAGTTTTGTACACCTAAACACTTGAGAATGTTTACAAATTTAAAAAATTAAAAGATATTGTTTCCTTCAGCTCAATCCACTTTTGTACTCATTTGATCAATGTATACTTGTGTATGTGATCAAAGTAGTTTCTCATTGATTAGTTTATTATGTCTTTAAAGTTGACTTAGTGAAAGGTGCATAGTAAAAGCTTTAAATCCTTATAAAAATGCTATATTTCACGGTTTTTTTAATTTTTGTGTCTGAGTGCCGAATCCAAGTTGAACCAAAAATAAGCCTGCGGAGTCTTTTGCCAAGTCCGAATCTTGTAACTATGGACTCAGTAGTTTCAATGCTACCTGTAGATGAAATATTTGTTCTATGGCTCTTTGGATTGTTTTTGAC
Source organism: Sequoia sempervirens (assembly GCA_007258455.2). Lineage (NCBI taxonomy): Eukaryota > Viridiplantae > Streptophyta > Pinopsida > Cupressales > Cupressaceae > Sequoia > Sequoia sempervirens. The sequence goes on from VDFB02271791.1 coordinate 123,976, forward strand.
AAGGTGGCTCTTTGGATTGTTGAGACAAAATGGCTATTCTTCTGTAACAAAAATCTTCATTTAAATGTTACACATCTAAACATACATTTCGTACAACAGAACAAAGAATAGCAGAGAGGGATTTCTCTACAACTGGTTTTCCCCACATCTACAGTCAAGGTATTGCATACTCATTCCCCCTGGCAGTTAGTTTGTAATGGCATACAAGAAATCTGCGCACACCCTTGTTGCACACATCAGCAATGGAGTACCAGTGGTCCATGCAAATCCGTTAGCGAATACTTTTACAGTACATCCTCTCTAGCTGTTCATCTGACGGTATACAACATGCACTGCTTTACACTCAGCTATAATATTATATTAACATGCAGTCTGCTCATGTACAACACAGTAATAATTTTATCATCTGTTATCTGTTCTTCTGTACTGTTTTACAATATTCTGCTTTCTGTTCACTTCAAAAATCTGTAAACTGCGATGTGGTTATAATTTGCTTCCGTGTACTAACACCTCTAAGCTCCAGCAATTCAGATTGTTGTCCCCAAATACTCCTGAAATCCAGATCAACAGTGATTCCTCCTCCAATTAGGTGTAGTTCCCGGGCCACTAGGTTAGCCTCGCCCATTACAATGGATGCACACCGCCTTCAAAAAAAATTTACCTATCGCTTTGAACTTGGGATTTCTAATAAGCCTGAGTTAGCGTTTGAGCCCTAATCTTCAACAGCTAAATATCAAAATGAAAATTGTATTTCCTCTGACATCTGAAGAGTGGCAAAATAGTTTTGAAGATTCAAAAATAAAATATTGCAATTCATTGACGAGCAAGCGCATTATATTTTCTGCGGCATCGGGCTTAACGTACATACATTGCTGAACAGAGCATTCGATGGTTCAAATTGGCCTCAAGCAAATGCACAGCAAACAGAACTTAATCAAACTGGTGTCTCAGAAGAAGAAGCAAAAAAAAGATTATAGTCGACTGCATTTTCATGATTTTAGAAGGAATTTATTGAGGAAATATGAAAATTACTTGAACTCCGGTTGAAGCGGCAAATGGGAAGAGCAACTTACAGGAATCCTGAGCGTAACTCCACGGTTAAACCCGCTGCCGCTCCAATTATGAAGCCCCGACCTGCAGCCCTGGTCACCATGCCGACCGAGCAACTATTTTCTGCAGTATTGGACATTTTGTCGGCATTTCCAGTACGATCGTTTTCTTTCTTTTCAGCAAATTTGGCAGCCCCATCCTCGCACACATTGTTGGCATTCATAATAAAACAGAGTGGCAAATATTGTCACGGACTGCTTCGGAAAATATTGTTGATCTTTGTTGCGCTTCTACAAAATTAGATGGTATTTAGGGAGCAGAATTTCTGCGCCATTACTGGTGCGAGAATTCTTTTTGCTACCTGGACTTTTTCAAAAATCTTAATTTAATTTAGAAAATTGTTGGATAGTGCTTTCAAAAACTTCCAAATTTTAATTTTAAATGGCTTGCGAAAATCCAAAAAGTTAGCAAGCTTTCAAGTGTCCCATACATTTTGCTTGGATTCAAGTTCTAATATCCAATGGAGTATAACATAGTCTCAAACCTTCTCTCTATTGTTTGGATGGAAATCTATTGATTAGAGAGAACTTTTAAGTTTTGAAGAATACATTTTACTTTTCAAGCTTGTTTACTAGCTCATTGTTGGGTTCCTTTCAAACTTCATATTGTAAGCTTGTCACTGGAATTTATGGAACAATTCAAGTCGTAATAAAAGCTTTCACAAAGTTATGGCATTTACAATCTTTCCCTAAAGACTATGGTAGTTTAGATCTTATTAGCGTTAAACAAACAAAGTACATACTAAATAGATTGTCAAAGCTTGTAATGATAATGATTGTGGAAAGTTCTATAAAACTACATTAAGTCTATGTTATCATATAAGAAATATGTTCAAAATGGCCTTAGTTTTCATTTTCTTGTGATTTTTCTCATTCCAAACAAAATTAATGGCACTTTTTGTTGGTTTTAGAGAGCTACACACAAATAATATTATTCTATTATTTTACCTCATCTTTTATTCAATACACATTACACTTATAGTAGTTTAATCTCCTACATAGGAGCCATTCCTTAATTATGAATTGTCTGAATAACTCATATTCCAATCATTCAGACAACTAACAATGTTATATTAGATTAGACACATGATATTCTAATATTAACAAACATATCACAAATGTTGTAATAATCCTTACAAGCCCATGTGAGGACTAATTCCAACACCCCCCTCTAGTGCCAGTATGGGGAGAATGTATATCACGTGAACTAGAAATAGAATCATATGCCTATGCATACTTTTAGGTATGCATATTGCTATATAGATCTTATTGCACATGATCACCTACATATAAGAACTTATCTCGCTTCCACTTCCAGTAAACTTATCACTAGTCAACCACACTTCCAAAAAGTCTAGTCAGAGGATCTTTGTAGCCAACTTCTCTCCTATACAAATGTTTACAATATTAATAATATCTACATTCTCTTCTTTTTGAAACTTATCAAGGGAATGTTTACAATATTCTCAATTGTAACCAATGTTGTTGATTGTTGATTGTTGTCATTTTGGTCGATTGGACAATAATAGTGGAATATTAATGTTATATTACCCACAATGTTAAATTTCCACTTATTTAAGAAACAAAAAAAAAAATCATCAACAAAAGATGACCTCATCGATTAGTGGTTGAAAAGAGATGTTATTTAGCACTGTCAACTCCAAGCCAAGCTATGTACAAAGCAATGCAAATGTATCCAGACTTCTATGTAGCTACATCTACCTCAATACTAGTGGCAATACTAGCACCAAGATCAACTAAAACAAAAGGAGATAAATGATTTGTATAAACTCTTTTAAGATCACAAAACCCACCAATTATTGCAAAGGCACAATCTACTTTAGGAGCAACGCCCTTCATTGTCATCTGCCTCCACATTATCACAATCATCATTGGATTATCCACTTCAAAATACATCTTGATTGTCATGAAAAAAATTCCATACAAAGATAGCACTTCGAAAAATGCTTGAGGCATCCTTTATCCTACGCTTGCCAACAAAAGCCTTGAGAATGGTACTTGTAGTTTTTAAAACCCAGGAAAACACAATAAAAATTGACACAAACACACAACTTTTTATTTCTTTGATGATTAAATCAATTACATATGACCTCTCTTTATAGAGGTTTTTCATTACAACTTCTTCTACATGCAAATTTTATATTTAGAAATACCATTTTTATCTTCATGCAAGGTTATAGTTATTTCCTAACTTTCTCCTCATGCAAAGGTCAAGAAGAAGAATGGAGATTTGGAAGAAAACCTAAAGAGGTTAGAAGAAGAAAATAGTTTACAGAAGAAGGAAATATCAAAATTGAAAGAAGAGAATGATCAATTAAAAGCATGCAATGAATGTCTAAGGTCAAAGTTATTGGTATGTGATATGAATGATTTGTGTTCTTCATTTGATATGGGTGATGTAGCTAAATCTTCTTTAGGTAAAGAACGTGAAGTTAAAGATAAAAATGTGTTTGAAACTACAGATTTTGCAGGTTGTGATCCTAATAACAAAAATTGATTTGAAAAGAGTGTTGGTTTGAAAATTATAAAGAAAATGGGATATGAAGGAAAAGGTTTGGGAAAACATGGGCAAGGAATGAGAGATCTCATTTAGCCAATTGTGAGGCCAAAGAATGAAGGCCTAAGATATGGTGAGAGAGATAGAAATGATGTACCAAGTGTTGTAGGTTCATGTAAATCAGCTAAAAGCATGGAGTTTATGCAATGTTGACATTGTCACAGGGAAGGACATAAAAAAAGAAATGTTGGGATCTTCATCCTTGTACAATTTGTGGGTTGAAGAATCACTCTGAAAAATCATTTTGGAATAGGGAGTGGAATGGACAATCTGTGAAAGATTGTATGCAAATAAATTATGGATTGATTGATAGATCCAGTTGGAAAAAAGTTACAAATATGTTTAAAAGGTTGAACAAGACTAAATGTCGGCATGTTAAAAGAAACGGTTGTCAAAAAAAGTTTGAAGAATTGAGAAAAGTAGTTGATGATAGTTTTTTATGATTGTCACATTGAAAGGTGGACCATGTGATTTGAGAGACTATGAGCTTTCTCTATGTTAGAGAAAGGAAGGGAAAACCTTGTGATCTAATAAGAGGGAAAGAAATGAGTAAATGGGTACTTAGCTTCTACAAGAAGGGTACTAAGAGGGTCTATAAGAGTAAAGTGATAGTAATCTTGCACATTGAGTTGCTTAGATTCAGTTTACAAAACTTCAAGACTGTTGATCATTGTTTCTGCACAACAACAACAACAACAACACAGACAAGATGCAATATCCTATCTCTCTTAAAAGGTAAATCTCTATTAGCAAGCATCAAGAGATAACCCCAAGGTCTTCATGTCAGGTCTTGACGATGCATAAACAACTCAGTGATAAATGTGAAATTGCTGGTAATCACAATGGGACCTTACTACAAGCAAACTATTGAATCGATTTTGTCAGATTTAACATACTAGTGACATTTCAATCCTAGATGTTACCCACTAATCAAAGAAATAGCAAAAGAGTGAGGGTTTCAAAGAGATTTCTAAATCTAATATTATTCCTAAGATTAACAATGAAAGTAATCAATACCCAAAACAGACCAATCCTTCCAGGAATGATTTCTGCTTGACCCAGATAAATTTGCTATCTTACAGAGGACAGTGCAATCTTCTAAGGCTCTTAAGATTTTCAAACCATGAACATGCATTCAAATAACCCTATTGCAGTTAAAATGAACAACATTCACGATTGAACTAAGCACAAGGAATATAAAGTCCAGGCTAACTTTGCAAAGCATCTAACAATCAATTGGTTACGGAAAGTATGGACTGAAGGATTGCTACAACATTCAAGTAGTAAATCATAAACATTATCAATCGAATCTAACACTAGTATTAACCTTCTCAAAGCAATTTTAAAGATAGAAAATAGGAACCATGCAAAACAAAGAAGACAAGAATGGCACCAAATCACAATGTCATTCCTTGTATTCAAATTGTCCACTTTAGCAACAATTCTGGTTTTTTGTTACAATATTTGCTTGAGTATGACTATTCACTAACTTACTCTACCTCTAATTGGTTCTGTTCTATAACCTTCTAACTATTTTCTCACTATCTAACCAACAACCTTTACAAAGAGGCGAAACGCCCAATATATAGAAACTCCAGAGAAACGTCGGCCAGGCAAGGGCTTCGCAGCAATAACTCGGTACAACCACTCGGCCAGGAGAGTCCCCAAAATGGGTCAAACAGGCAATAAATGCGTGTCCCGTTGAGGTCAGCCCAAGATTCATGATGCAAATCATTCGACACGTGGGAAAATAATGGGAAGCACAAATCACGCCGCAGCCCATCATCAGCTCTTTTCCCCACTGTCATTGCGCTGATCTGACTCTTTGTGTAGCCTCAAGAATGTCGCATCTAAGTCGGCCACAGGTGGTACTGGAAGAACCCTAAGTCACCTCTCCATGGACGCAATCTCGTCCCTTGAGTGTTTGACCGACCTATCCTAGTCTACTTTGTATGTCACATGTTTATCAATAACTGTGAGGTAGGTGACCGCATCATCCAGTTGGTGCTCAGAAACTGAACGACCATCAAGTGGTGCATACACATCATGCCACCATTCTCTCAACTGCTCCAAGCTCAAGTATTTGGGTGCGATCCTTCTTCTTCCTATCATGATTTTGAAGAAGGTAATGGAACCATTGTAAATCTTAGTCAAGGCATCCTCAATTTGCTTCCCTTGTTTGTGAATCTTTTTCAACACCTTCTCCTTGATCTATAGTGCCTCGAACCATTCCCAAGGTTCAGCAGCCCTAGCAGAAGAAAGAATCCCATCACTTACCAACTTAACATGAGTGTATTCCATTAGAGTTTTAGTTTTCTGTAGAAGGAGGTTAGTATCCTCCTTATCTCATGCCAACACTTGTTTCAACCACTCAGTCACCATAGTAGCATCTTTCCCTATTGACAGGATCTCCTCAATAGCTTTATCACCCTTCTCTTGCACTCGTTTCAGCCAATTCACAGTGGCAAGGGTGGAAGCTTTCATCTTTTCAAGCTCAGTTATGGTCTCCTGGGGTAGAGGATGGGTAGCAGAGGAAGAGGGATTAATGGCCTGCAGTGGTTTCATCAATTCCTCCAAGCACTTCTTGAGATTTTCGTTTTCTTTCTTTAGCTCCTGCTTGGCTTTCACTTCCCTTCTCAATCTATCCACCATAGCTGCACTGGAGACCCCATAGTCCTCGATGTCCTACTCAACCGATGTAGGCCCAAGATTGAAAGTCTATATATTATAATCACTTCCAGCCACATCATCTATGTTTTTGTCTGGAATAGGGGTAGCAATATGAACAACCTTGTTATGTGCCTCATCCCTCTCAATCTTTGAGATCACCTTAGCCTTCTTCTTACCTTTATCCTTCCCAACCTTGGCCAGTAGTGCATCCCAGTTCGGTGGGCTATCTTCCATTACCACCTCTTCCTCTTTATTTCTTTATCAAGCCATTTAGGGACACCGGACTCCAATTGCACTCTACTCTGTGAAATTTCTTCTTCCTGCTATTCTCCCGCCATTTCCTCATTCAAATGTCATCTCTCAGGGGTCCCATCAGGAGTTTTATCGACTCTACTTTCCTCTTCTTCAAGATGTTCCTCCTCCTATTCCAGTGATGGATCTTTCATTGCCTCCTCCTCCCTTGGAGGAGATTCAATTGTCTCAGTTCTAATAGGAGAATCCGCACATGCAATCACAGGGGATTGCATTATCTTTTCAATCTCTGCCTCTGCATTGTTGAGATCACCCACATGGAATTCTTCCTCCCCTGTATCTGGATCCTCATCAATCTCCCTCGTCTCACCTGGATCACTTTGGGTTTCATGAGTGGGAGGGAGGTCATCATGCTGCTCCTCATGAGAAGCCATCAGAGGAGGATCAGCCATAGGCATACTGTCCCCGGGAGAAGGGGTCTTAGATTTCCTTGCATACACCTTGGACTTTTCCCCTAAATTTTCAACATCCACCACGAGTGGAGTGGGTTTTTCTTTTCCAACCTCAGAGCTAGCCTTCTCTGAGAATTTGACAATTCTTTTCCTCTTTGGCATAGGAGCATCGACCTCGGGCCTCTATTTTTCAGTCTCTTTTTGCTCAGGCTTCTTAGTCCTAGTCCTTTTCTTAGCCTTCAGCCTCCTCTGTTTCACTGTTTCTTTAGCTTCCTCTGATTGAATGCTTTTAGATTTACCCTTGATAGGGGAATCCAGCTTGTCGTTTCCCTTCGGATCCTACTCAGTGGACTCCTCAGAAGTAAAATGGGAATCTAAGTCCCCCATCAGGGCATAGGTGCATTGTACTTCTTTGTTTTCCAACCCCCATACTATGTGTTTGAGCCACATCTTAGTGAATTTGAGAACTAGATCCACTAGTTGCTTCACTTCTATTTTCTCCTCTTCTTACCAATCCACATCACCGATTGGTCTATCCTTTATGGCTTCATAGGCATGGTCCTGGATCAATTTTTCATCATCTTCCAAATTGGTCAGGAACTGCCCTTACATTATATAATCGGATTGCATCAATTGGGAGCTGGGAGAACTTCTTCTTCCTAACCTCATATTCATCACTAGAGTTGGCCCAATGGTCCTCTAAATTAACCTTATCGATGTACTCTCTACTGGCCTTCTTTTGAGCCTCCCCTGTGATGTCAAACCTGGATCTCTTGGAGTGGAGAGACAAACCAAGAGCACTCAATTCTTCTTTTGAAGCTTGGGAAGAACCAATGGAAGGACATACCTCTCCAGTGCCAACCCTTAGGAGAAAATCCCCACCAAATCCTGTCTTATGTTTTTCCTTCTTGACAATGGCATCAAAATCACAAATCTACCTAGTGACTTCCAACAATATGATGTGGTCAGTAGGATACCTTGGGAGCCTGTACGGGGCCTTTTGATAGCCATCAATTTGGATGTAGGAGAAGGTTGGGAACTGAATGAACCAGGCCCCATACTTCTTGATGAGCTCCTTAGCCAGATCTGAAATTCTAACATGCTCTGCCTCCTAAAGCATTCTGGTGATATGCATAGTGAATGCATCATTTGCCCTCCTATAGTCAGAGCCTCCTAAATATAACTGAGGGAAAACTTCATAGATGATGTCCTTTCCAAAAATTCCCTTTCTATCCAATCCTCTATAGGGATGGAACCTAGCCAGTGTATAGACCAAATATGAATTCATTGTGAAGGTCTTTGCCTACTACACATTGTACAATTGCTTATGAATCACTTGACTGATGACCCCTGCCCAATGGTAGTTGATATTTTCACGTTCCATCCTTACAATCGCATGGCACATCCAGTTCTCAAATGTACCAGCACTCCTCAATCCAAGCACCCTGCTAAGAAAGGTGATGGCGTCGTAGTATTCCTTCTTGAACTTTTCTCTGTACATCAGTTTAGGCAGCTTGGAATAGTGGGACTTGGGCTTTTCCAGCCAGGAGTTGATTAGCTACTGTGACTTCATAGTCTAGTCATCGTAGAATTCCTAGGCTACCTCAATGGTGAATCCCACCACATGAGATCTGTCTGGCATGTCGAAGGTTTGGGCAATGGAAACTGAGTTGAGATTGTCAATGAATCTCCCTTGAGGACCAATTATCCTCTATGTATCCTGATCATAGTGCCTGGTGCACTCAAGGACCAGCTCATAGCATTGCACCGTAGAAGGGAAACCAGCAACGTGCAACAACCTTGATTCTTTCATTCTCTTGGCCACCAAAGGAAGATCCTTAGCCGCCATTCTCACTTTAAACTCATAGTCCCAGAGGCCAACATTTGTATCAGTCACTTCTGACCAAATAGAAGTGATTTTACTCTCAGGAACCTTGCTCTTAATGTCCAGCTTGATCCTCTCTGCATCAGACAATGAGGAACCAGCCACTATCTTGCTTGACTCAACCTGCATTCAACATGAAAACATAGTAAAAATCATAGGAAAGCAAGGTTAATTCTTCAAAATACCATTAGAACGCATCTTAGATAAAACAAGGTGTTGTTAAAATTCACATAAAATGACCACAACAAATTTTGGGTTTCAAGGCCACCCGTGGAATCTGGGCCAGAGAGGAATTTTGGGAAATTCTAGTCTGCTTCGATTCCAACGGAATAACGAAGAAACAACTACTTAATCAGTAGAATCGATCATTTTTATCAATAAACCATGTGGGAGATCCAAACATGACATGAATAAACCATAGAATGCATTGAAAAACACAATCATGTCATGTTGTTCAATATTCCTTTGCATTTCGTAAGAATTCAAGGAAATCCGCGAGGGACGGATTTCCGTGAAAAACAAGCCAAATTTGATTTTCGGGAAGTCTGGGAGACAACGGATTTTGGAGAAGTCTGGACCTAACGGACATCCGCGAGCAGGGCAAATTTCCAAACTAATGGAGATTCAGGGAGCAAAGGTTTCAACAAAACTTTGGATCTCGTGGAGAAGTCCTAGCGAAGCCGCAACGTTATGCCGAAAGGTGTTATGAGAAAGGATCTCGCCAAGACATGGTGGTTTCGGTGTGAAGTTCCAGTGAAGGGGGGACACAGCATTTAGATCAGAATGAGCCAGGGGTGGTCGAGGTAAGGTCTCAGCGAGGGTTACATGTCTCTCCGACCGGCGGGCCGAAGCAAACACCTCGGTATGACTTCAAACTTTCGGTGGGAGTTCCTAGCGAAAGAGCAATGTTCCATTGACTATGGTTAGGTTTACATTCGGTGAGAGGTCTCAACGAAAAGGTCTGGGCTCACTGGAATAGAAGGCCTCGCTATAACGTCCCGGTGAATATGAGTCTCGCCGAGGCTGAGGACTCGGTGAAAGTGGGGAGCTCGCTATAAAGTCCCAGCAAATGGCGATAGTCACGGCGAAAGGAAAGCAGCGCGGGGAAAGCTAACATGTTCAGCAGGAGGTCTCGCCAAAGGACAGATGTCTTGGGGAATAGCGAATATCGGTAGAACTCATAGATCCCGCTGAGACTTCTTGGCGACCGAGACCAGTCTTGCTAAAAGTAAAGGTGAACAAACACGTCGGTAAGAGATTTGTTCGCAGGGTGAGGTGTCGATGAAAGCCAAGGTTTCGCCGACTGATGGGCATACAAGATCTTATCAGTGTAAAAACGATAGTGTCACGACGACAAGACACGGACTTAAGAGGGCCTCTCGGTAAAGCATAGGATGATCGACATAAGGTCTCACCGATGATGAAAGGTCACAATGAAGAGACTTCAGAAGGGATGGATCATCCCAAATTGCGAGGCTAAGGCACGACTTCACCCAGATGCCGAATTGACTATGGATTTTGACAAGTTTAACTAGGGAAAGCTAGGGATGGGCCCTTTCATGAATTTTCTTGGTATTCTGGGCCAGTTTTAAGACAAAATAACTAGACATGGCCCTGACTAAGGTTTCACACCTCACTAACCGTCGAAGTGTATGGGCAATTTCAGAATTCAGTTGTTTCACTATTGAGTCACTACCAGGATTTACCAGACACTCTTGGGCAAGGTTTGCCAAAATGCAGATAGACAAATGAGTTCAAGATTTACCCAAGGGATGACAAATGATGCAAAACCGAACAACCCTAGCATGAAATAAAGAAACACACAGGAACTCAAATCCCATAAGCCCTCACAATACCAACATGCTATTCATAAATTAATTCAAAGTAAAGCAATCAGAGACATACCATTGAAAAAGCAGGAATTGTTCTCGGAAGTAGCAAACGCGAAGCTCAATGGTGTCTGCAACAATCACAAGCAACAATGCACAAGAGATAGCCACCAAAGCAGTTAATTCAAGCCCAAACGCCCCAAAACGAAGTCAATTAATCGCATGAAAGCACCTCCTAGCCCAAATGATGGCAAATAGCGAACATAATGGCGTAAAAGATCTCAGAAATCAAGTAGGATCTAGCCTTCTTAGTGCATATGAAGCCATTAATGCCCTCGATAAGACAGTCATGAAACCCAGGAAATCGACGACAGGGCGGAGTCCGGGGAAATCTGGACAACGCGAAAATTCGTGAAGAACCAAAATTCCCGAACCACAAGGGTCCAGCCGAAAATCAAGCAGGATCCGGGAAAATCTGACCAGGGCAAAAAATCTCGAATCAGGGAAAAAGCCCAAAATCCATCCAAGACTTGGGATTTTCAATGAGTATCCTGGGAAAAACACTTAGGCATTAAGATAAACGTTTAGGCACGTGCCTAAGTAAGACAAAAAACCCCCAAAAGAGAGGGCCAAAACACCAAAACCGAAGCGAAAGAGGTTCCCCACTTACAGCGGGGCGTGTGTGCGAAAAAATACACAACAAATGGCAACTTTCGCTGGGAAAATGCTCTAGAGCATTTGATGACGAACATGAATCAAGAACCCAGAATCTCTGGTTTCAATCTCACCACCACACAAATGAGTCAGAATGCAAGATTTAAAGAATCAAAACCAAAGGATAGATCATACCCTCCATAAACTAAAGATCCAAGTGTGTGCACATGGGTTCATTTCCCTCCTTAAGCCACTATAGAAACCAAGCTCAGTCAAGTTAGGCTACGTAGGGATTCTAACTTCAAAAGCAACCTGGATAGGGCCTTGCTGCCAGTCAGGCATCCATAGCCCCGACGAGGTTATCGTTGTGAATCTCCAGAACATAGCTCTACTGCCAGCCAAGCGTCCATAGCCCCAGTAGAGATATTCAGATACCCCTGATAAGTTGAATTTATTCTTTTGATATTCAATATTTCATTTTTTTTCTTTTCTTGATATTCAATGTATGTTTCTTTCATTTCAACCTATGAACAATGAAGTTCACACTCAGGGTTGAGAACCACAGTGGCGCTGAAGCAGAAATAGGATTTTTCACTTGATAAGATTTCACAAGGGTCCTTATAGTGACATCAGGATTCTTAAGATATATGAAAGATATAAGATTTTCAGAGTACATCAAGTTCAAATCCATACCAGTGACCCAATCTTCTATAAATCTGACATTAAAACTGTGGGTAATAGCAAAGACTTCAACCATCCTTTCAAGACGCAAGACTAAAGTTCACCAATGAAATACTTAGAACAATTCCAGAGAAGGCAAATCTGCCATGCAGGTGCAACACACCTAGGCGAAAACAGAGAAACCCTCAAAATAAAAGCAGAGCAAAAAAAACAAACCAAAAGAAAACCTATGCTACCCAAAACAAAAAAAAGCGAAGCAGAAAGGAAAACTCTAACCTAACTATATACAAGACGAGAGCTGAAAACAACTCAAAACTGGAAATAATGCTTCAAATACTGCCCATTGATAGGCAGTGGGATATCCTCTCCAGTGAGAGTTTTCAAATGGAAGGCATTATCTCCCAGGATTTCTGAGATCTGGTAAGGTCCAAGCCAAAGTTTATCAAATTTTCCATGCTCTCCCTTACGGTTATGGGCTTTATCCTAGGAGAGAACCAAGTCAAAGATCCTAAACACTTTAACCTTGGCTCTCTTATCAAACCACCTCTTGACAACCCCTTGATGTTTGGTAAAGTTGTCTAGGGATTTGTCTCTTTTCTCCTCAAGATACAACAATTCAGCAAGTCTTGACTCACATCTATCTGCCTCATCATAATATTCATTGATGAACTGAAGGGTGGGAATTTTCAATTGTATGGGAAATACAGGTTCTAGACCATAAACCAGATGGTAAGGTGACATCCCTATGGAAGCTTTATGTCTTGTACGATCTGCCCAAAGAGAAAATCTGAGTTGGGTATGCTAGTCTCTAGGGTTTATGTCTAACAACTTGTGAATGACAGTCAGAAGATTCTTATTGGATGACTCAGCCAACCCATTGTCCTGTAGATAGTAATTGGATGCAAATTTTATAATGATCCCATCATCAAAATCCCAGTTAGAAAATTTCAATGATGAAAACGCAGGACCGTTATCACATACTAAGGACATAGGGCATCTGAAACGATTAAGAATACTAGATTCAAGGAAATTAATTACTATCTCAGAAGTACACTATTTTCATGCGAGCGCTTCAGTCCATCGTGTAAAGTAATCAGTAATGGTGAGAATATACCTATGACCGACGGAGGAGGGTAGATTGATGGGGCCAATGAAGTCCATTCCCCATTGTGCAAAGGGTTTTACCTCAAAAACTGGCTGAAGTGGGAGAGCGGCATATTTCTCTCTGATAGTAGCGGTTTGGCACACATGGCATGTTTTGACGTGACTGTGGGTGTCCTTGAACAATGTAGGCCAATAGTAACCGGCTTTGAGAATCTGGTTTGCTGTAGAAGGTGCTGATCCATGGCCTGTACCATATATGTCATAAAATTCTAACATCACCCTTATAGATTATGCCTTTCCTAGGCACCTTAAGTACACACCTTCATGATTCCTCTTGTATAAGACAGCCCCTTTCAACATGAAACTGTCACTCTTTAAGTGCAATGCCCTTCTTTGTATTGAATTAAGATGGTCAGGGCATCTTTGAGTCAGGAGATAATGAACAACATCATCATACCACTCGCCAAGAGAAACATCCTCTAAAGTATATGCCTGGGCTGTAAGATCAGGGCCGGTCTCTGCCATTGTCTTTGTGAGCCCCTGCCCTCTTACTAGCTTCATGGGCTGAATCTCCATATCATACTCCTGTAGCATAGTTACCTACTTGGATCTTCATTCTCCCAGCTCATTCTGTATCAAGAGCAGCTTGACTGCAGGATCAAGAACTATAGCAAAGATCTTATTTCTGAGGATGTAATGTCTAAATTTTTTGACTGCCCTGACTAAGGCATAAGCCTACTTCTCCACATTCGGGTACGTCAGTTCCACATCCTTCAATGGCGTGCTCATGAATGTTATGGGGTGTTCGTTGCCTTGGTTAGATTTCTGAGTTAATATAGTTGTACAAGAGTGGTTAGAAGCAAATGAATATATGTAGAATGGTTTGGCATAATCAGGGCTTACTAAAACTGGAGCTTCGACAATAGCTCTTTTTATTTTGGAAAATGCTTCTTTTACTTTTGTATTCCATTCCACCTTGGCCTCATGCTTCAGCATCGCATTCAAGGGCTTCACTATCTCCGCAAATCCAGTGATGAATTTCCTGACAAAATTGATTTTGCCAAAGAACGACTTCATTTCCTTTTTACTAGCAGGTGGTGGGATCTTGAGAATAGCCTCTATACATTCTGGATCAATCACAATCCCCTTTTCAGAGATGATATGCCCTAGTAACTTACCTTATGTAACTCCAAAGATACATTTCTTTGGGTTGAGGGATATGCCAAACTCTCTGCATTTCTAAAAGACTTTGCATAAATCTGAAATATGATCACCTCTCCTTTTGGAAAAGACAGTTCGATCATCCATACAAATGATTATGCACTTACCAATCATATCTTTGAAGGCTATATCCATTGCTCTCTGGAATGTAGCTCTAGCATTAATCAGGCCAAAAGGCATTCTTCTATAAGCGAAAGTGCCCCACTTAGTGGTGAAAGTAGTCTTGTGTCTATCCTCATATTGCACCATGACTTGGTTGTAGTCTGAATAACCATCCAGAAAAGACATCATCTGAGACCCATTGACAATCTACAGTACCTCATTCAGTGAAGGCACTGGATAATTGTCTTATTCTGATGCTCAGTTTAGGTTCCTGAAATCTACACACAATCTTATTTCGCCATTTTTCTTTCGTACAGGAACCAAGTTTACAACCCAAGTAGAGTGTCTGACTGGAAATATGATTCTCGCAGACAACAGTTTCTGCACTTCCCTTTGTATTACAGGTTCCAGCAGAGCATTAATAGGCCTCTGCCTCTATCTAAAAGGTTTCACTCCTAGATTGAGAGGGATGGTATGAGTTATGACTGATGTATCATAAGTTTTCAAATCCTCATAACTCTAGGCTATCACATCTGGATATTTATGCAATGCATCAATGATCCCCCGTCTTTCTTCTGGAGTGCATACTTTGCCAATAAGAATATTTTTTTCATTCTCTTGGGACCCCACATTGTACTTGTCACATTGTCCCCTGATGGACTCTTTCCTAGTGTCTTGATTCTGGTCTCTGATTTTATCCAAATAAAAAATCCTCTCTAATTGCACCATCCCCCTGGGAATAGTGTTGGTCTTCAAATTGATTACTCCTTCTAAGTCTATTTCTGCCTCCTGGGGCTCGATTTCATCTATGATCTGAGAAGCAAAAACATCTGTGTTTGTGATAAAGTATAAAATGTGCTTGTCATCCTCAAACACCTGGAAGTTGATGACATTGTCAGGTACTGAGGGTACTAGAGTCAGTTCCACTATAAACTTCTTCAACCCAGAAAGAGATAGAGGCTACAGAGTGCCAGCTGCCTGGGTCAAGGAATTAGCTGTCTGATTTTTACTTCATGGAATCAGCTAAATGTTGAAGGCATCAAATCCTTCAATCAGGTCCCATACTCTGTGTCTGTAGTTAGTCATTCTTCTGTCATGACATGACTACTGCCTTCTAACTTGCTTGACTACTAATTCAGAATCTCCATACACTTGCAAAATCTTAACCTTCTTCAAGGCCATCAACAATCCATGAACTAGGGCTTCATATTTTGCTACGTTATTGGTACAATGGAACTGAAGTCCATGAACAACAAAAAATGTCATACCTTTTGGGTTGATTAGCTCAAATCCTGCTCCAGCTCCTTGTTTTGACTTGGACCCATCGAACTTCAGAGTCCAACATCCAGCAACTGCAAGGTCCCTTGACACATTACTTGCATTGTTACTGGTGGGTGGCCTTTCAGAAGGCATCATTCCATTTCCTTTAGGATCTTTTGTGACACTCATGTTATCGATTCTGGCTGCAGGATTGGGGTTGGTATGTTTCTGTATTTGTTCCACTGCAGCTTGGCATAAGCAACAATCTGATTCTGAATGTGAAGCATTATGTACCCTGCACCAATTGGGCAAGAGTAACTCTCCAAAGCTCATTCTTTTTCCTAACTGAATCTGATCTTCAATACATTTTTGAAGGAACTCTTGAAAACTGTCTAACAAAGCCAGCTGATTATCCTCTGGGTCATCATTACTTTCAGTTGGTTCGCCATTGTCTTTAACTAGTTCCACTAGGGCTTCAGTATCACCAGGCTCTGTCGTAAGGTCAACAGGCATCGTGTGGAACATAAGAACCTCCTCCATATTTGGTTCTGCAAAAGGAGCAAGCATGTAGTTTCCCATACTTACTTCTGACACCAGAATTTCTGTTGAGGTCTTTTGATATTCTGTGATCATATATTTCATCCTGGGTTCTTTTTCAATCCTGATCTAATTTGGCACTCCCTTCCAGGGAAACCACATATGGGAATGATCAGTGGAAACATATCCATTCAAGGTTCTGGTAAAGTCCCTTCCCAAAATTAGGCCGTAAGCATCAGGTATGTCAGCTACCTATATATTGATAACTTGCTGAATTCTAGGATCAGAAGCAATCTACATCTGGATCATATTTAGCTCTCCTACCACATTAACTTCAGTCCTATCCAACTTTGTGACTTTCTTTTGTGATTCAGCAAGAGTAATTCCCATGGCTCTATAGACACTAAGGGACATAACATTGGTTGATGCACCCAAATCCAGCAGACAATTATGTAAATTCTTACCAAACACGTGGACAAAAATAAAAAATGGGGGAGTATCTGTTTTCCCTTGAAACAAAGTTAAGGGAGTATCTACTTGGACAACTTGAGATTTGTCCCTTTCCTTCCTAATGTCTCCATGGGGCACATGAACTTGATCATGAGGTTGATTTTGCCTTCCTATTGGCTAAGAACTAGACACTTTATGGATATTCTTGCTAATTGATTTATCTTGAGACGTGGAATTTGCATCATAAGAACCTAAGACTGCATTCCTAATGGATGTGACTCTTAATAACTCAAATGTAGATAGATTTACCTTTAATTTTTGAAGTTCTTCTGCAACATACAGAGCCAACTGTTCTTCATTCAAATTAGTGGGGGTCTCCCTCGGGTATTCCACCATCTTTTCTTTGCCTGCATCAATATTTCTTCCCTTTGGTGCATCAGCCTGTACTCCTTGGGATAAATATTGCCTGGAAACCAAGGGCAATGAGAGATTGTTACTAGCGCCAGGGTCTGGAGGCATGTTGAAATTATTTGGTGGGATGGAAGTAGTGAAGGGGCCTCCAGCCTGCAGGCGCCTGTGTGGAAATTCTCTCAAATCATACTTCTTGACAGGTCTTTGGAAGGTCTGTACTTCTTCAATGTAAGCTTCCTTATCATTCCTAGGACCATTATTGTTCATTGGATCTTCATCAAATAATTGGATTATTTCATCCCCATTGCAAACCTGGTCTACCTCATCCTTTAACTGGTCAGGTTCTTCCTCAGGTTCGTTGTCCTCTCTTTACAGAAAAGGAGCATGGTTTAGCACCAACACTGGTGAATCATAAGGAATAGAAGGTACTATTTCCTAACAGCTTGTATTGTTCTCCACCTCATACTGGAAGATTGAGGCTGTTGTTTGGAACTCTTGATAGTCCAGCTCAGAATGCTGACTAGTCTTAATGAGCCAACACCACCCTGACAACGCAACCTCAGCCAGGTATACACCGCTAGGAGGCTTCTCTTGATTTACTGGCTGACTGACGGACTGGTTGACCGGTTGATTGATTGGTTGATCCAATGGGGTGGGAACTCCTCCGTTGTTGGGACCTGTGTTCCAGGTTTTATTTTGTCCTAACTGCTATCTTCTCTCGAATCCTTGTCCACCACCTCGGTCAAAGTTCTAACCCGAGGATTGCCCTTTTATCATAATTTTGTCTTCTTTCATTATTATATCCCCGGTCTTGATTATAACCTCTATCATTGTTATACCCTCTGTCATTATTGTATCCTCTATCATTGTTGTATCCTCTATCATTGTTATACCCTTTGTCCTGACGTTGCCCTTTATCAAAGTTCTGATTGGACTGCATGTTCCTCTGAGCAGCTTGTAACTGACTGTTCTGGTTTCTTAAGTAGGTTACCTCCATATTCAGTTTCTTTATTTGTTCCGACAATTCATCCAATTTTTCCTTGTCAGGATTACATTATGAAGGCTGACTCACATTATTTTGAGAAAATCCAACTGTAGCATTGGGATTTAGTGACTGGTTCAGGACTTCATAATTTTGCAGGTATGAAGGGTAACTAGCCCGAGGCTAGGTGTGCAAGGGTTGATTCACATTTTGCTGGGGATAACTCATTGTGGATAACATTTGTCCCATAGGGGGTCCTAGGTGAGGGACCAAAGGCAATTGAGGTACTGGATTCATGATAGGAGTATGGTGTGCAAGGGCTTGGTTGATAGCTAGAACTTGTCCAGGATGAGCAATAGGTCCTAATGAGGGTAAAGGCATAGACAAATGTTGCCTTAGGTTTGTGCTAACTTTTATAACATCTGCATATGTATTAAGTAGACTATTAGGAGGATTATTACTCCACTTCATAAAAGTACGGTCAAACTATCCAATCCTTCGTAATAGACTTCTAAGACAGTGGGTTCATTAACAACATAAGGGGCCTGTAATCTGGTATAGGCACGGTGAAACCTATTGTTGAAAGAGCCTATGGGTTCATTGACCTCTCTCTTCACGTTAGTAAACTGATGGTAAAGCTCATTAGAACTAATGTGAATTCGAAACTTTTGCAAAAAAGTAGATTCTAACTCAGTCCAGTGGTGGATAGACCCAGCAGGTAAATGGTTGTACCAATAGAATGCATCTTCCCCTAGTGAATAGGGAAATAACCTACAAGCTATGTCTTCATGGTTTATCCCTCTATCTTTAAGGCCAGTTTGAAAGATTCTAATGTGCTCCTCAGCAGTTCTGTTTCGATCATTGATATGGAACTTTGAACAGAAGTGCTCAGGGTTTTTAGGCATGAGATTATAAACATCAAAGCTCAATGGAGATGGGTTGGTTGCTAGGAAATCCATTGGTGGAGGTGGGGCTGGAAACAACACATATATGACCGACTGAGGTTGTAGACTGGGAATGGCCTCAGACTCAGATGAACTTAATGAAGATGGCGATGATAGAAATGAGGGGGGTGGATGGGAGGATGATGATTCCCTTCTTCTGTTGGTCCTTCTCGACCTAGTAGGGTCTGGTAACTCTTGAAATTCTTCCTCTCCTGGAGCAGATCTTGTTCTTCTTCTGACTCTCTTAGGAGAGATGGTGTTCAAAAATCGATCCAGCTTGCTTATTCGGGCCCTCCTTCTAGCGACAACACTGTTGATCGATGTTTCTGCACAACAACAAAAATATAGACAAGATGCAATATCCTATCTCTCTTAAAAGGTAAATCTTTATTAGCAAGCCTTAAGAGATAACCCTAAGGTCTTAATGTCAGGTCTTGACGATGCATAAACAACTCAGTGATAAATGTGAAATTGCTGGAAATCACAATGGGACCTTACTACAAGCAAACTATTGAATCGATTTTGTCAGATTTAACATACTAGTGACATTTCAATCCTAGATGTTACCCACTAATCAAAGAAATAGCAAAAGAGTGAGGGTTTCAAAGAGATTTCTAAATCTAATATTATTCCTAAGATTAACAATGAAAGTAATCAATACCCAAAACAGACCAATCCTTCCAGAATTGATTTCTGCTTGACCCAGATAAATCTGCTATCTTATAGAGGACAGTGCAATCTTCTAAGGCTCTTAAGATTTTCAAACCATGAACATGCATTCAAATAACCCTATTGCAGTTAAAATGAACAACATTCACGATTGAACTAAGCACAAGGAATATAAAGTCCAGGCTAACTTTGCAAAGCAACTAACAATCAGTTGGTTGCGGAAAGTATGGACTGAAGGATTGCTACAACATTCAAGTAGTAAATCACAAACATTATCAATCGAATCTAACACTAGTATTAACCTTCTCAAAGCAATTTTAAAGATAGAAAATAGGAACCATGCAAAACAAAGAAGACAAGTATGGCACCAAATCACAATGTCATTCCTTGTATTCAAATTGTCCATTTTAGCAACAATTCTGGCTTTCTGTTACAATATTTGCTTAAGTATGACTATTCACTAACTTACTCTACCTCTAACTGGCTCTGTTCTATAACCTTCTAACTATTTTCTCACTATCTAACCAACAACCTTTACAAAGAGGCGAAACGCCCAATATATAGAAACTCCAGAGAAACATCGGCTAGGCGAGGGTTTCACAGCAATAACTCGGCACAACCACTTGGCCAGGAGAGTCCCCAAAATGGGTCAAATAGGCAATAAATGCGTGTCCCGTCAAGGTCAGCCCAGGATTCATGATGCAACCCGTTCGACGCACGGGAAAATAATGGGAAGCACAAATCGTGCCGCAACCCATCATCAGCTCTTTTCCCCACTGTCCTTGTGTCGATTTGACTCTTCATGTAGCCTAAAGAATGCCGCATCTAAGTCAGCCATAGGTGGTACTGGAAGAACCCTAAGCCGCCTCTCCATGGACACAATCTTGTCCCTTGAGTGTTTGACCGACCTATCCCAGTCTACTTTGTATGTCACATGTTTATCAATAATTGCGAGGTAGGTGGCCGCATCATCCAGTTGGTGCTCGAAAACAAAACCATCATCAAGTGGTGCATGCACATCATGCCACCATTCTCTCAACTGCTCCAAGCTCAAGTATTTGGGCGCGATCCTTCTTCTTCCCGTCATGATTTCGAAGAAGGTAATGGAACCATTTTAAATCTTAGTCAAGGTGTCCTCAATCTCCTTCCCTTGTTTGTGAATATTTTTCAACACCTTCTGCAGTGCCTCAAACCATTCCCAAGGTTCAGCAGCCCTAGCAGAAGAAAGAATCCTGTCACTTACAAACTTGTCGCGAGTGTATTCCATTAGAGTTTTAGTTTTATGTAGAAGGAGGTTAGTATCCTCCTTATCTCGTGCCAACACTTTTTCAACCACTCAGTCGCCATAAATAGCGTCTTTCCCTGTTGACAGGATCTCCTCAATAGCTTCATCACCCTTCTCTTGCACTCGTTTCAGCTAATTCACAGTGGCAAGGGTGGAAGCTTTCATCTTTTCAAGCTCAGTTATGGTCTCCTGGGGTAGAGGATGGGTAGCAGAGGAAGAGGGATTAATGGCCTGCAGTGGTTTCATCAATTCTTCCAAGTACTTCGTGAGATTTTCGTTTTCTTTCTCTAGCTCCTGCTTAGCTTTCACTTCCCTTCTCAATCTATCCACCATAGCTGCACTGGAGACCCCATAGTCCTCAATGTCCTGCTCAACCGATGTAGGCCCAAGATTGAAAGTTTGTATATTATAATCACTTCCAGCTACATCGTCTCTGTTTTTGTCTGGAATAGGGGTAGCAATATGAACAACCTTGTAATGTGCCTCATCCCTCTTAATCTTTGAGATCACCCTAGCCTAATTCTTACCTTTATCCTTCCCAACCTTGGCCAGTAGTGCATCCTAGTTCGGTGGGCTATCTTCCATTACCACCTGCTTCCTCTTTATTTCTTTCTCAAGCCATTCAGGGACACCATACTCCAATTGCACTATGCTCTTTGGAATTTCTTCTTCCTACTGTTCTCCTGCCATTTCCTCATTCAAATGCCGTCTCTCAGGGGTCCCATCCGGAGTTTCATCGACTCTACTTTCCTCCTCTTCAACATGTTCCTCCTCCTGTTCCAGTGATGGATCTTTCACTGCCTCCTCCTCCCTAGGAGGAGATTAAACTGCCTTGGTTCTAATAGGAGAATCCGCACGTGCAATCATAGGGGATTGCATTATCTTTTCAATCTCTGCCTCTGCACTGTGGAGATCACTCGCATGGAATTCTTCCTCCCCTGTATCTGGATCCTCATCAATCTCCCTCATCTTGCCTAGATCACTTTAGGTTTTAGGAGTGGGAGGGAGGTCATCATGCTGCTCCTCGTGAGAAGCCATCAGAGGAGGATCGGCCATAGGCATACTATCCCTGGGAGAAGAGGTCTTAGATTTCCTTGCATACACCTTGGACTTTTCCCCTAAACTTTCAACATCCACCACGAGTGGAGTGGGTTTTTCTTTTCCAACCTCAGAGCTAGCCTTCTCTGATAATTTGACAATTCTTTTCCTCTTTGGCATAGGAGCATCGACCTCAGGCCTCTATTTTTCAGTCTCTTTTTGCTCAGGCTTCTTAGTCCTAGTCCTTTTCTTAGCCTTCAGCCTCCTCTGTTTCATTGTTTCTTTAGCTTCCTCTGATTGAATGCTTTTAGATTTACCCTTGATAGGGGAATCCAGCTTGTCGTTTCCCTTCGGATCCTACTCAGTGGACTCCTCAGAAGTAAAATGGGAATCTAAGTCCCCCATCAGGGCATAGGTGCATTGTACTTCTTTGTTTTCCAACCCCCATACTGTGTGTTTGAGCCACATCTTAGTGAATTTGAGAACTAGATCCACTAGTTGCTTCACTTCTATTTTCTCCTCTTCTTACCAATCCACATCACCGATTGGTCTATCCTTTATGGCTTCATAGGCATGGTCCTGGATCAATTTTCCATCATCTTCCAACTAGTCAGGAACTGCCCTTACATTATATAATCGGATTGCATCAACTGGGAGCTGGGAGAACTTCTTCTTCCTAACCTCATATTCATCACTAGAGTTGGCCCAATAGTCCTCTAAATTAACCTTATGGCTGTACTCTCTATTAGCCTTCTTTTGAGCCTCCCCTGTGATGTCAAACCTAGATCTCTTAGAGTGGAGAGACAAACCAAGAGCACTCAATTCTTCTTTTGAAGCTTGGGAAGAACCAATGGAAGGACATACCTCTCCAGTGCCAACCCTTAGGGGAAAATCCCCACCAAATCTTGTCTTATGTTTGTCCTTCTTGACAATGGCATCAAAATCACAAATCTGCCTAGTGACTTCCAACAATATGATGTGGTCAGTAGGATACCTTGGGAGCCTGTACGGGGCCTTTTGACAGCCATCAATCCGGATGTAGGAGAAGGTTGGGAACTGAATGAACCAGACCCCATACTTCTTGATGAACTCCTTATCCAGATCTGAAATTCTAACATGCTTTGCCTCCTGAAGCATTCTGGTGATATGCATAGTGAATGCATCATTTGCCCTACTATAGTCAGAGCCTCCTAAATATAACTGAGGGAAAACTTCATAGATGATGTCCTTTCCAAAAATTCCCTTTGTATCTAATCCTCTGTAGGGATGGAACCTAGCCAGTGCATAGACCAAATATGAAGTCATTGTGAAGGTCTGTCTGATACACATTGGACAATTGCTTATGAATCACTTGACTGATGACCCCTGCCCAATGGTAGTTGATATTTTCTCATTCCATCCTTACAATCGCATGGCACATCCAGTTCTCAAATGTACCAGCACTCCTCAATCCAAGCACCCTGCTAAGAAAGGTGATGGCGTTGTAGTATTCCTTCTTGAACTTTGCTCTGTACAACTATTTAGGCAGCTTGGAATAGTGGGACTTGGGCTTTTCCAGCCAGGAGTTGATTAGCTGCAGTGACTTCACAGTCTGGTCATCGTAGAATTCCTAGGCTGCCTCAATGGTGAATCCCACCACATGAGATTTGTTCAGCATGTCGAGGGTTTGGGCAATGGAAATCAGGTTGAGATTGGCGATGACTCTCCCTTGAGGACCAATTATCCTCTGTGTATCCTGATCATAGTGCCTGGCACACTCAAGGACCAGCTCATAGGATTGCACCGTAGAAGGGAAACCAGCAACGTGCGACAACCCTAATTCTTTCATTCTCTTGGCCACCAAAGGAAAATCCTCAACCGCCATTCTCGCTTTAAACTCCTCATAGTCCCAGAGGCCAACATTTGTATCAGTCACTTCTGACCAAATAGAAGTGATTTTACTCTCAGGAACCTTGCTCTTAATGTCCAACTTGATCCTCTCTGCATCAGACAATGAGGAACCAGCCGCTATCTTGCTTGACTCAACCTGCATTCAACATGAAAACATAGTAAAAGTCATAGGAAAGCAAGGTTAATTCTTCAAAATACCATTAGAACGCATCTCAGATAAACAAGGTGTTGTTAAAATTCACATAAAATGACCACAACAAATTTTGGGTTTCAAGGCCACCCGTGGAATCTGGGCCAGAGAGGAATTTTGGGAAATTCTAGTCCGCTTCGATTCCAACAGAATAACGAAGAAACAACTACTTAATCAATAGACTCGATCATTTTTATCAATAAACCACGTGGGAGATCCAAACATGACATGAATAAACTAGAGAATGCATTGAAAAACACAGTCATGTCACGTTGTTCAATATTCCTTTGCATTTCGTAAGAATTCGAGGAAATCCATGAGGGATGAATTTCCGCAAAAAACAAGCCAAATTTGATTTTCAGGAAGTCTGGGAGACAGCGGATTTCAGAGAAATCTGGACCTGACGGACATCCGCGAGCAGGGAAAATTTCCAGACTAATGGAGATTCAGGGAGCAAAGGTTTCAGCAAAACTTTGGATCTCGTGGAGAAGTCCTGGCGAAGCCGAAAAGTTATGCCAAAAGGTGTTATCAGAAAGGATCTCGCCAAGACATGGTGGTTTCGGTGTGAAGTCTTGGCGAAGGGGGGACATAGCATTCAGATCAAAATGAGCCAGGGGTGGTCGGGGTAAGGTCTCAGCGAGGGTTACATGTCTCACCGACCGGCGGGCCCAAGCAAACACCTCAGTATGACTTCAAGCTTTCGGTGGGAGGTCCTAGCGAAAGAGCAATGTTTCGCTAACTATGGTTAGGTTTACATTCGGTGAGAGGTCTCAACGAAAAGGTTTGGGCTCACTAGAATAGAAGGCGTCGCTATAACGTCCCGGTGAATATTAGGAGTCTCACCGAGGTTGAGGACTCGGTGAAAGTGGGGAGCTCGCTATAAAGTCCCAGCAAATGGTGATAGTCACGGTGAAAGGAAAGTAGCGCGGGGAAAGCGAACATGTTCAGTGGGAGGTCTGACTGAAGGACAGATGTCTTGGCGAATAGTGAATATTGATAGAGCTCATAGATCCCGCTGAGACTTCTTGGCGACCAAGACCAGTCCTGCTAAAAGTAAAGGTGAACAAACACGTTGGTAAGAGATTTCTTCACGGGGTGAGGTCTCGACGAAAACCAAGGTTTCGCTTACTGATGGGCATATAAGATCTTATCAGTGTAAAAACGATAGTGTCATGGCGACAAGACACGGACTTAAGAGCGCCTCTCGGTAAAGCACAGGACGATTGACATAAGGTCTCGCCGATGATGAAAGGTCACAGCGAAGAGACTTCAGAAGGGATGGATCATCCCAGATTGCGACGCTAAAGCACAACTTCACCCGGATGCCGAACTGACTATGGATTTTGACAATTTTAACCAGGGCAAGCTAGGGATGGGCCCTTTCATGAATTTTCTTGGTATTCCGGGCCCGTTTTAAGACGAAATAACGAGACATGGCCCTGACTAAGGTTTCACACCTCACCAACCACCGAAGTGTACGGGCAATTTCAGAGTTCAATTGTTTCATTGTTGAGTCACTACTAGGATTTACCAGACACTCTTGGGCAAGGTTTGCCGAAATGCAAATAGACAAATGAGTTCAAGACTTACCCAAGGGATGACAAATGACGCAAAATCGAACAACCCTAGCATGAAATAAAGAAACAAACATGAACTCAAATCCCAGAAGCCCTCACAATACCAACGTATTATTCATAAATTAATTCAAAGTAGAGCAATCAGAGACATACCATTGAAAAAGCGGGAATTGTTTTCGGAAGCAACAAACGTGAAGCTCAATGGTGTCCACAACAATCACAGGCAACAACGCACAAGAGATAGCCACCAAAGCAGCTAATTCAAGCCCAAATGCCCCAAAACAAAGTCAATGAATTGCATGAAAGCACCTCCTTGCCCAAATGATGGCAAATAGTGAACATAATGGTGTAAAAGATCTCAGAAATCAAGTAGGATCTAGCCTTCAAAGTGTGTACGAAGCCATTAATGCCCTCGAGAAGACAATCATTAAACCTGGGAAATCGACGACAGGGCGGAGTCCGGGGAAATTCAGACAAAGTGAAAATCTGTGAAGAACCAAAATTCCCGAACCACAAGGGTCCAGCCGGAAATCAAGCAGGATCAAGGAAAATCCGACTAGGGTGGAAAATTTTGAATCAGGGCAAAAGCCCGAAATCCATCCAAGACTTAGGATTTTCAATGAGTATCTTGGGAAAAACACTTAGGCATCGAGATAAACGTTTAGGCACGTGCCTAAGATAGACAAAAAACCCCCAAAAGAAAGGGCCAAAACACTAAAACCGAAGCGAAAGAGGGTCCCCACTTACAGTGGGGTGTGTGTGTGAAAAACTGCACAACAAAGACCATATTGTGAGTCTCAACATCAAGGGAGAGTATGTTGCAAGGAAGTGAAATGCATGGATAGTGGTAAGACTCATACATCACTTCCCAACATACTCTCCCTTGATGTTGTGACTCACAATATGATCTTGAATTTTGTAAATTGAACTTGAACAACTCAGTGTGCAAGATCACTATCACTCTAGTCTTATAGACCCTCTTAATACCCTTCTTATAGAAGCTAAATACCCATTTACTCATTTCTCTCCATATTGAGAGATCACAAGGTTTTCCCTTCCTTTCTCTAACATAGAGAAGACTCAGACTCTCAAATCACATGACACATTTCAATGTGTCAATCATAACAAACTGTCATTAGCTATTTTTCTCAAACTTTCAAACTATTTTTTACAACCATTTATTTTAACATGCCAACATTTAGGCTTGTACAACCTTGTAAACATATTTACAAATTTTTGTCAACTAGATCCATCAATCCATCCATAATTTATCTACATTCAATCTTTCACAAATTGTCCATTCCACTTTTTGTTCCAACATGATTTCTTATAGTGATTCTTTAACCTACAAATTGTAGAAGGATGAAGATCTCAACACTTCTCTTTTTTATGTCCCTCCCCGTGACAATGTGAACATTGCATAAATGCCATGCTTTTAGTTGATTTGCATGAACATGTAACACTTGTTACATCATTTATATCTCTCTCACCATATCTCAAGCCTTCATTCTTTGGCCTCACAATTGGTTGAATGAGCTCTCTCATTCCTTGCCTATGTTTTTCCAAAAAAATTCCTTCATATCTCATTTTCTTCATAATTTTCAAACCAACACTCTTTTCAAACCAAACTTTGTTATTAGGATCATAACCTACAAAATCTGTAGTTTGAAACACATCCTAACCTTCAACTTCACGTTCTTTACTTGAAGAAGCTTTAGCTACATCATCCATATCAAATGAATGACACAAATCATTTGTATCACATGAGGCATCACACATCAATGACTTTGACTTTAGAAATTCATTACATGCTTCTAATTGATCGTTCCCTTCTTTCAATTTTGATATTTCCTTCTTCTATAAACTATTTTCTTCTTCTAACCTTTTTAGATTCTCTTCCAAATCTTCATTCTTCTTCTTGACCTCATCATACAACTTCAATCTTCCTTCTAGCTTGATAGATCTCGGTACAAACATCCAATAGAGTCATTTTATGTCCCTAATTTGATCATATTGATCAATGGAACGGAGCTCCTAGTTACCACTTCCCACCTCAATGATACAATTAATGATAATAATAAGAATAATAGCTCTATAGAATCCTTAGCCATCCAACTATCACTCGAGGGAGGACAAGTCAATCCATCCAAGGGATGAGGACAGGCATCAACTAGACCATCCAAAGTTCTACTGGACCATCCAAAGTTTCTTTCCATCGATCCCGGGCTCTTCGTTTTTCTTTCTCACTTCTCTAATTCTTTTTCAAGATTCTCATTTTCACACAAATATTCACATCTTTTTTTTTCAGATTGTTTTAAATTTTCTATAATTTTTAGTTACACATTTTAAACTTCACAAATTCATATTTCAAACTATCTTTCTCACATATTAAATTTTTATTTTCTTTCTTTCACTTTTTTCTAATCTTTCCCATTAAAATAAATGATTAAACTCACCTCATCTTTTATGCTCAGTGTGATTTCACTACAATGATTTACTTTCCTTTTGAGTGCCTTTACTCTGCTTTTCACAATTTTCTTTGACTGTGTCTTACTAACTTTCCTTTGTGGCAATTGCAAATGTGACAAAAGTCTTCACCTTTGCGCCTCTCTATCTTCTGCGATTCAACGATCATCAAATTCTTCAAACGACAGTTTCATGGAATTCTAGATCGGCCACATGCAAACAGCAATCTTTTGATGGCTGCAGACTTGGGCGATTATCCTGGCAGTTTCCTCTTTCAGCTTTGACAACGGCAGATCCAAACGGCTTTTTTCAAATTTAAATCGGCCTCTCCTTGAACTCTGGGTGGCTTAACACCTGGCAGCCTCACACATTCCTTCGATTATGGCGGCAGATTTTGTGGCACGGACTGCTTTCCGCGATTTTCACATCTTTTACATTGGCAGACGATTTGATTTGGCTGCATATATTCATTATGGCGGCTCCTTGTGTTTTATTCTGCAAACACCGACCCACCCTTAAAAAGAACTGCGATTTCTGTAGGCAGCGACTCTTTTTTGCAACTCTCTTCCTTCAACGGCTTCAGAAAAACTAGTATTGGTTTGATATCAACGACACTATCTTTATTGGCCCGATCTTCTTCGTTGAACCGGCGACTTCTACATGCAGCCGTCTTTATTCATCTAATCAGACACCAGATCTCTCTTTCCTTTTGGCAGCTTCAATTTCTGATGCGTGTTCTTTTCTTTACAATAAAATTAGATGGATTCACCTATATGGGATTCCTCCTTTCACAGCAGCCTAGGTGATCTAATTTTGATAATGATTCTTTGTCTTCAAGCTCTCTTTCCACAAAAGGTGCAGCGACATGAACCTATCATTTTACCCAGCAACCTTCAATCTCAAAACTGGCGAGGCTCCTCTATTTCTTTTGTTGCTGCAGCTTCCAACAACGATCCTTCTCTTTAAATTCTTTTGACTGTGACTTCTACCAGATCTATAGATTCAAACCAGTGATCGCACCTCTTTTGACATATGTTGTGGCTTTGACCATTTACACTTGGGCAGCTGCTTCAAAAACAATGATTAAATCAATTACATATGACCCAGAATGCAAATTCTATATTTAGATATATTATTTTTATCTTCATGTAAGATTATAGTTATTTCTTAACTTTCTCTTCATGTAAACGGAAAGGAATTGTGCATGAAAGGTGAATTGCATGGCGGTGAGGTTCATGCATCACTTCCCAACAGTATTATAGGTCTTGAAATTGGGGAACGTGTCGTTGAAGACCATCTCATCCATCAGAAGATAAGCGAAATCAAATTCATTAGCATTGCAAAAAACACATCAATCATTATATTATGAATTGTTGTGTTAGGCACAATACGGCCCTGCCACATCAATTCGTAGAAGCCATAGGCATTCTTTATATCCTTGTGCTGATGGAAACTATCAATCGATTGTCCATTAACTCAAGGTTTCTTCCTATTCGATACAATCAGAAAATTGCAAATACCGTATTGTGAAGTCTGAATGCTTGATGAGAAGTGGCATTGCTCCCAGCAGATGAAATTTGCCATCGATATCAGCATGACCATTCCCTTTTGTAGGCCGGTGAGCTTCTCCTCCAACAACAGCGTTGCAATCTGGGCCTTTTAATTTTTGCATTAGACCCCTGCATTCCCCAACAACATAGAAATGGTCATTTGGGCATTTATACCAATGCCAACATAGTAAAGTGAAACTATGTTATTACCATCTCTTTCATATTTAGAATTGTACTCACATGAGTTATTAAAAGTCTTACCTTTTTCCTCAATGAAGTTAAGTAGACTGACCTTTTTTGGTTCTTAGGGGATAAAAGGATTAACTATTTTATTTTGTGAATCCAAGATTGTGTTCTTTGCATTGGGAGCATGATGCTTTGCATACTTGTGTTGATGTAATTCTAGTGTTGTAGATTTCTCATCAATTTCTACATCATACAATGGATTTATATATTCTTTACCAAGAGAGCTGACTTTTACCATTTATTATTCTTAGTGTAACCCCATATAAGGGATTTATGTATTCTCTACTGAAAGTGATGAATTCAATTTCTCGTAACCTAAAGTCGTCTTTTCCATACTCCATCACTATGTCTTCCTTAACCTTTTGATATTTTATTGGATACAACACTTGTCCTAGTTCTTCATAACTATCTTTTGGTTCTTTTTTTGTACTCGCCCACCTCTTGTTCTTATCCACTTTAGGTAGTTTGGGAAAAAAAAATCTACATATTCTTCAAACAACAAAGTTTCCTACTGTAAATCTTTCTATAGATTCTTGTATTTTACAAACCACTTAGCATCTTTTTCTATTAATGACTTCATTAATACCATAAAGTGTATTGAGATGCTCGTGATGCCTTTTCTTTTTCTGAGAGTGATTCTTTATTCCTACCGTATTATGTTGGAGAGACATTTGAATAAGTCTCATCGAAATGGGAAAGTCTCAACGACATTGTGCTCGGACCTTAGTAAATCTTTTGTCGAAGAGATATTTGAAAAAGTCTCATCGAAACCCATGGGTCTCTTCCACATCTCCCTTGGCGGCTTATGAATTATGTCTAAGATACATTTGAATACCTCACACTTATATGGCAATGTCTCGGCGACATGCCTTATGTTTGCCATTAGTTATCCTTGTTGTCCTTGCTTACGACCTCGAGAGCAAATGTGTGATCTTTAACATCCATTTTTCATATTGGAAAGCACATTTCCCATCGCTCCCTTACCCATCATTTGATAGTTTTTCCTATTATTTTTTGTCTTATCTCTGTCAGCATCGCTTGGAAAGCCAAAAGAATGATTAAGTTTCAAAAAACCACTCAAAAGAGATAGCGGCATAGATATTGAAGATAGAAATTTCACAAACTTCTCATCCTAATGGCTTCGAATCTTTGTTTTGTCGAGTCATGTGGTAGATGATGATTCCCATTCTTCCTTTCTTTCTTAAGTTTCTTGCCTTAATCACTTTTTCGCAGAGCATGCCAATATACTTCTTTGGTTATACTTTTACAAACCACTTAGCATCTTTTTCTATTAATGACTAAACAAAGCGAAGGCCAAAGTACTGGCATCGACGCTTAAAGAACCTACTAGTTGTTTCGTATACCGATTGGCTCAATTCCTATGACAATTCAAGACTGGGCAATTATGTAACTTCCATGAATTGCATTTGCTCCTTTCACAATATCTTGAACACAGAGGCCCGATGATCATGCTAATGAGTATTGGTCCTTAGGCCATATGAAGAGTGCATATAGTTATAATTGGCTACTAAAACTTTGCACGGTTCTAAGCTCGCTAAATTCCTATTTTGTTTGCTAAAATACCTGTCTCAATCACATGTCGTTGTGATTATTTTAAAAACAAAGTTCACAATGCAAATCTAATATCATAAAGTGTTTGTTTTGCTTAGATACGTAAATACTCAACCAAATGCCTTTGAGAAATATTGAGAGGGCTATCAGCCAGCTATTAACACTATGATCACATCTAATCTTATACGCTAGGAAGTTCCTTTTCTTGGTCGGGATAACTCGACTATGCAATATTTTATCATTCTCCCCTGCAATTGCTTTAGGGTGTTCATCATCCAACTATTTACACACGCTCCTTATCCACCGATTCAAAAGGAGAAACATGGAATTTGGGGTGCCAGAAAGAGAGTTTGGGGATATGATTTCTCATGCAATAAATGAAAGCATTCAACCATAAATATTCGACAGTAAGAAACAAGATAAAAATTCTTGCAAGGTTTCAAAGACTATTGAGAAAACAAAATTTCAACAGGACAAAAGCCAAATCGTTATCTAAACAAAGCATATATGTAACAACAACAGTTCCAAAACAGAGGAGTTCACAAGAAAATGGAACTTGGTTTACAACTTGTTAGAGCTAAAGTCTTAATGCAGAACCCTTCCAATTTCCAGCTTCTACTCCTTCTGAGATTCCTCTACACTGCAAAACCCCCAAGAAATTTTTCGAGAACCAGAGAAAATAGCTTCGAAGAACAAGAATCTCCCGCATAATAGAATGCAAAATTAGTTTCTCCCAAAATACTCCAAAAGCCCCTCCATCAGTTAACTCCAACTACTTTATTTATTACCCCATTCGTAACTGCATTCCACTTCCAAAAAAAATTAATTAATTTTAATTTCCCCCCCCCACTATTCACAACTACCACTAATTATCTTTTATAATCTTTAACCATGTCTTATCATTTACCCACAATTAACTTAGCTATTAAAGCATTTAAATTTATTAATTTAATATTTCGTAAAATTTATTGCACAATCTTATGGTTTAATATATTTATTTAAATATTTCATTTTAACCCATAAATTTCAATTTATTAAAATCAAATAAATACTTTAATAATAATGTATTTAATCTGTACTTCAACATATTAAAGCATTTATTTTTAATATATTAATCAATTAAAGCACAAACCACCCCAATTTAAATGAAATAAACCAAATACCAGATATTATTGACAATACTGACCAACCAAATTGGCATACAGAAAGGGTGAGTCATGGAGGGGCACTACAATTTGCAACGATAGCATGTAAATGGAGTGAGTTATGTGAAGTAGATGAAGAAAGTTTACAATATGAAATTGTGAACATGAATAGACCCAAATTTGATGAGGAGGTTGAAGAGGATAAGAATGGAACCTTGTTGAGAGAAGAGATGAGGAAAATCCAAAATTTGTTGGATGTTGAAGCTAAAAAGTTGATGGAGAAAAAGAAATTTGTTGCACAAAGAGAAGATGATGAGGGAGAAGAGTCTTTGGAGGCTTATAATTTGTATAACCCTTTTTGTAATATTTTATTTGCAGGTAAAAGAGAAGTTACAACAGAATGTCAAGCATATGACACTGAAGGAGAAATCCTTGTGAAAGAGGATAAGAATAAAGAAGAAAATATGAAATATTTTATAGCTGAGACATGTGTTTTTGAGGGCATGATGGAGGTAAAGTTGCAAGTTGCGGTTGTAGAAGAAGAAGCAAGGAGTGAAAAAATAAATTATCAATTGGAGGACATGAATATATGTGAGAAATTTGAATAGTCTTGTGAAGATGCATACATGAAGGGTTTTGAGAATAAGAAGATAAATGTTGTAGTGAAGGATGAAGAATAAGATGTTGGAAAAATGAAAGAGAAATACTAAATATAGATTTTAATTTGTTTGCAAAGATGAAAGTAGAGGATGTAGTTGTAGATTGGTTTATGGATAATACATATTTTCATATAGAAGCTATAGAGGATGCTATAGGTGAAACTTGGTGGAGGTGGTAGGTTTGTGGTGGGATTGATCCCACAAAAGGGGAGAGAAGAGAAGTGAGTAATTGGAGGAGGAGAAGAGAGAGCCATTGGCAGATGAGGACAATTCATGGTGGACATGAGCCCATAAGAGGAAGGAAGAAGAGGATGCAGATTTGTTGGAGGAAGATGTCAAGTGTTTTGAAAAGATGTTGGAAGAGGAGGAAAAATAAATAATTTTTTGTGCACCTATCACAATGATGGAGTTCATTTCAGATTGCTTGCAACCTGAAAGGATGGTTCTACCATTCAACTCTACTTTTGTGAGCATATGCTCGCAAACTTCCTACTCAACATGTTTGATGCAGGAGCATTTGGGAAAATTGGCGATTTGCATCAACCAAAAATAGTTTGGTTTTAATTTTGTTGCATTTTTGGTGTTGCACTTAGTTT
This sequence comes from Sequoia sempervirens, assembly GCA_007258455.2. Lineage (NCBI taxonomy): Eukaryota > Viridiplantae > Streptophyta > Pinopsida > Cupressales > Cupressaceae > Sequoia > Sequoia sempervirens. The sequence goes on from VDFB02271791.1 coordinate 157,980, forward strand.
TTAGAGTTAAAATTTTTGGAGTTGTTTAATTTTTAAGTTCAATTTAAACATTGGATTCATGGTCTAAGTGTTAGAATGAAATAAAATTAGTCATTTTCAATTGACAAAATATCTTTATTTAAATCATATTTCTAGTTTGGTCTTTCTTGCAATAGAAATAAACCATGAATTTTGGTTTCAAAGGAGAGGAAAGAGTGTAGGATGGAGCCTATGAAGGGATTTATATAACCAAAAATGAATTTTTTATTTTTTACGCCACACATCCTGAGAAATTTATAATGTGCAAAGGATTTAAAATATATATAAATCAAATGCCAGAGATATGAAGGGTCACAACCAATAGAAAGAGAGGGAATATTTTAAAAAATGATAAACAAAGCAAGAGAAGAGAAGGGGTGTTGAGAAATGAAGGGATACTCCAAGCAATGCAAATGAAAAGATATCACAGCTTTGGGAAAAACATATATAAGCTACTAGAAAAAAGTAGAGAGGGAGATGAAATGGAAGCCATGCCTCATGGAGAAAAGAGAATGATGTATGCATAGAAGAGGGGGTTCATGCCATGAAGGAGGCAATCTAAACTTTGAATAAAATAAAAATGCATAGAAGAAGGATGCAGGGTGGTGCCATATTGGAGAAGAGAGGTTAGAATAATATAGAAAATGCCATGTAACTTCTAAATGCAAGAAATAAACAAGCCAAAATAATCATATAATTGTAGATTAGAATTGTTCAGAAGGAGAGATAGTACAACCAACACCATGTAAAGATAACTTGTAATTTTAAAAGAAGATAAAAAAATGCAGTAGGAGGGAATTGGGGGCATGGAAGTTGAAATTGGGTCCATCGTTGAACAAGAGGAAAATTAAGAATCTTTTCTAGACCAAAGGAAATAAAATGATGGCAGGGGCTTGCATATAGAAATCAATGAATAGACCAAAGAGTTATATGTAGTAAGCAATGAAATAGGCCATGAGACCTTGAATGGTAGAGGGGAGATAACATAATAAGAGAGGGAGCATAAATACTAAGAGGACTTGGGTATCAAATACCACACAACAAGAAAGAAGAGTACGTAGGCTACGAATAAAGAGGGAGAGATAATGAATGTTTAAAATTAAGACTATAAAGAATTAGAGGTATACAAAGCAGGAGGTCTAGAGTGAACAAACCCAAGATAAGTAGATAATCAAAGAGAGCAGAGGATAAAAGAATAGAGAATTGAAAAATAAAAATGAAGCTTGTAAATGCTTTGGTTTCTGGAAAGTGGAATTAATAAAATAATTTTTAACTACCTTTGTAATTTCTTTTTATTATTAAATTGGAATGTGAATTCAAATTGTATTTTTGTTGGAATAAAAATAGTTGAATGGTCAATAATATTTCCCGCAGGTTTTTATTTGGGAAATGATTGACGAATGAAATTTTCAATTCAATTTTTTGTTTGGCTATGAATTGTGCTGGCCTAATAAGACTCATGGAATTTTTCCTTCATCAGTTCACCTCTATCACATCTTTTTTTCTTCTTTTCAAGAGTTTAACTGAACAATTTCATTCGTCTATCAAACACTCGAGGGGGCATCTTACATTCATTTCTTCATTTCATTGGGGCATGTATTCACTTTCTTTGAAATAATGTTATAAAACATATTATCTCAAAGAGGGGAAAAATGTAGACACCTAATTTGAATAAATGATTGAATTAATAATCATTTTCATTTCATCTTGATAATTGAATAATTTCATATTATTTGATTAAATTTTGATTATCTATTCCTCTATATTAATTATTCCTTTTTTTATAGATAAGTGCTATCAAAGGGAATAGCACCCATTTACATTGCAAAAAGCAAAGAGCATTAAAGCCTAGAATCCATGCCCTTAGAACAACACCCAAATTAGAAAACTCAAAGATGAAATTTCACACATCCATTAGCTTTGACTCCACATTTTATTTGGGAACCAAGTTGCATGTTGAGTGTTAGTTCATTTTTCTTTCTTTTCCTCTGCACCAAAGTCTAGGGGTCTTCTTCTGTCCCTTTGGGCAATCCCTCATCTGAAGGTTCTGTGTGCAAGTTTCTCCATTCAGGGGGCCCTAACTCAGAGGCTTCAGTTTGATTATTTGCACCCCTAATCTAATAGTGATCCTTTGCAAGATTTACATTATCCTTCCCTGATGAAGGAAAAACTTCCCCCACCCCAGCTTTGTCTGAAATATGTGAATCCTTTGGGATTTTGACCCCATCTATTTTCTCATTGGTGGTTTATGCAATAGTTTCCTGACAAGAGGTGGTATCTTCTTTCTCTACCGAGTAGTGGTAGAGAGAGACCTCTTTCCACTAAGTGGTTTGCCCAACCATTTTCTTCTTGGCACATTGGGAAGCCATGTGGCCTCTACTAAAGCATCTATGGCAACAGAAAGGAAGTCCTTCATAATCTAACATCTAATTCCAACTCCCACAGGAAGTTTTGAGAAGGATATCAGCTAGGAGATCCTGAGTCATATCAATCTCTACTAAGATTCGAGCATAGGTTGTGTGTAGGAAGTTTGTAGACCTCATATCAGTAGCAAGGAATTTCCCCAACGAATTGCCCAAAGCCTCAAAACAAGAATCAAACCAAAACTGAAGTGGAAGATTTGGAAGTCTTACCCAGATTGGAGCGGTTGTAAAAATTTCAAATGTAGGGTTAAATGTAGGATACCAAGGTTTCAACATAAGCAAGTGCTCCATATAGCTCCAATGATAGTTGTATAAAATTGTGTTATGGTCTTGAACTCTATCAAAAACCACCACAAAGAATCCTCGAGCACAAGTATAAATCTGAAGGTTTCCTTCCAAAATGGGCCTCCATGTTACCACAATCCAATCATGCAACTCAAGTAAGCTAGGCCACAACCCTCTAAATCTCCCGGTCAAGCCATTTTTCACAAAGAAATCCTTGTTTTCTGCAATTTCCTATGCGACATCACCCCCCAAGTTCACTGTGGGAGTGGAAGTGGCACATTTTAGAGGTATTACCCTTGAATGTGATGTGGCATCTATGTCTAAGTGTCCATTGATTCCCGCCTTAGGCTTCGCCACCCCCATGCAGTTGCTAGAAGAAGGCCACATACCATAACCATTCTTTTTCCTGCATTCACTTCCATGTGAAGCCCAACCATCCATAGTGTTTAATGTCTTAATGCCCATAGGCTTATGTGGCAGTGAACCAACGAACTTTTGTAAATTATTGCTCTTTTGCGCCGCCACAGGCAACCCGCTAGCCACCTACGCAAAGGAATGCCCTCGGTCTGTTGAGTGGCTTGAATTCAAAGAGACAAAGGGTGAACCAGACCCAGATCTAGGGTTTTCCAAGGAGTCACCAAATAAAGGGGCATTCACAGAGTGCGCATCATAGCCCCGACCATGTTTGACGACGTCTAAAAATGAGGCTTTTATGGAGGAAACCCCAGAATGCAGTTTGTTGGGAATCTTAGTGGATCAAATAGATCCACCATTCGTACAGAAGCCCACCCCAACCACAGCCCGAGCACCATGGCAGCTAGAGTAAGGCATAGAGGAGGAGGAATTCAGTCCCGCACAGGTGTGCATGACCGCACCCCCTAGTACACATTCGACCAAGGGATCAGAGGAAGCCCCACAGTCCTACAAATTGCCAATAGAAGCACCATAAGAAACCTTTCCCTCTGACGACAACACTGATTCTGCAACTTTTGGCAATGATGACATTTCGGCTTGGTTAATTTTTTATTTCCTATAATCTCATTAATACTAAAGCAACTCCAACCTTTTTTATTTTTTAATTGCAACCTTAAATTCTTTATTAATTATTCCTTCATTCATATATATTAATTGAATAATTAATATTATTTGATTAGTTTATCAATTATTTTTCTATTCTAAAGTTTAATTAATTATCCCCTTTTCATCTTCAAAATTAAATAATTTATTATTTTAAATTATTTATTCCATTTCTCACTTTCTAAATTAATTAATTGTTTTAATTAATTCATTCATTCATTTCTCTCAACATTATCCTCTTTTGAAAAATAAATAAAATAATTTATTTTATTTATTAAATTCAATGTTGCATAGGTAAATAATTATTAAATACTCTTGCAATTTCCACCTCACCCGTTGATTAAGACTTACTCTCAGCTTACTAATCAATCTAATCGGTCCACTCATCAATCAATCCACTTCACTCTCACTCACTTCGAGTCCTCTAATCAATCAATTCAAATCACTAAACATCAATTTGAGTTTACACTTCAATCAACCCTATTTATTGAATCGTGCAATCAATTAACTAATCAATCAATTCTTCATGCAATCAGTTAACTCATCAATTCTCAACCCTTGATCTTTTTAGTTCTTCTTTTGATCTTAACCGTTGATCATTGTCATCGAATATCTATAAATCAAAACATCATATCCTTCATTTATCATCTCTCACACAAGAAAATTATAATCGTATTTTTGTAGGTGCTTCATTCTTTTGTGCTAAAATACAAATCTGAGAGCAAAGCTTATCAAACCATTTCTACCAAGGTGAAATAGAGGAGAGCAATGAGGTTGTACTAAGGTGAATTATATTGTATTTTTAATGATTTCATCATTTGTTTAATTCACTTTATCTTATTACTTCATTGTTTTGATCTTGCTTGATTGTAATTCGTTATTCATTGCTTCTTAATTCATGCTTTTACAATCATGTTGTTTGAGGTTATACATATACAATGTCAATTAATTATTTGATAGTGGCAATCTCTACCCAACTTCAATAATTTTACAACTAGTTACCTCTATCTATCACATTTAATCTTCATATATTTTTCGTGTTTATTTAGTTATTAATAAGTTGGTTTCAAACCAATCAAAAACAAAAAAAATTATCCTCTTCAAATAAAATTCAATCTCCCTAAAGTGAACATGTAAATATTTAACTTTATAAATTTTAAACATTATTTCAACATGATTGGCTAAAAAGTTTTGTATTATGGATGGATTTTAGGAAAATGAAGGTGAACTATTATTTTTTCCTTTTTTTAGAAATGAATTTTACCTTACTTCCATATAAATTATAATAATAAATATTTTAGTAAAAATACTAGTTGATAAGCTTTGGCCAAAATTTATTATTTAATTTTCAAATTTTCAAATTTAAAATTTAAAGTTATATATTGTCATTATTATGAACCAACTTATTGCATAATTTTTTTCGTTCCGTTAAGCTAGAATATATGCATGCAACCATTTTGTCCAATTGAACTAAAATTAATAATTATTAATATTAATGTGTCATATAATGATCATGTCAAGTTTTTATTAATATATTAACATTTACAAAATATATCTAAATTGTATCTTATAAGTGTTGTATTCAAACTATTTATTGATATGTTTTTGAAAATTCTATAAATTAAATTATTAAAAATGATTACAAAATAATAATTATCATTATATATTATATTTGTTATAATATATTAGGTTAAAATATAGACATGCATTATTTTTCAATTTACATTATAATAATTAACATTAATGTGTAAATATCTTATTTATATATTAAAATTTTGAAAATATATTTAAATTGTATCAAACATGTATTTTCCAAGCTAGAATATAAGCATGTTACTCCTACTATATAGGCATGCAATTTATTCATTACTAAAAGATTATATATATGATTTATGTATGTGTACTACACAAACCATCATTTAAGGAACCGTATTCAAATAAGGCAATTCATTAGTCTTAGTGAGTCATGTTCATATAAGACCATTTATTATCAAAACTAACATTTAATTATACTATAATTAATAAAACTTACATTTATTTATACTATAATTAACAAAAGTTACATTTTTTTTTTTACCCTAACAAAACTCATTTAATTTTTATTAAGTCTAAAATACTATAGTTATAATACTACATACTAGCACTTATTAGTACTTGTCTTCATGCAATACTAATGCAATGAGTTTTGTTTTTTTCTTGATTAATTAGTTATTAATAAGTTATTTTTGAACCAATTAGAAATGCACATTTTTATCTTCTTGAAATAAAATTTAATTTTCCTAAAGTCAACATGTAAATTGTTTTTGAGGCGGGGGGCTAGCTTGATTGGCTAAAGCATCTTGTTGCAGGTAAGAGGTCATGAGGAGCATAAAAGTTGATGAAAAGACTAGAGAATTCTAAAGAAAGCTCAAAAAACCAAAAGAGAGCTCAAGGCACAAAGATTAACTAGTGACCAAGTAGCTAAAAGCACAACAACTAAAAATTCAATCACCTTGAGGGAGCAACTTAGTTGGTCTTTTTGGTTGTCCCCTTTCCTCATGCTCCTAGTGATGAGGGCATCCATGGTCCATTGTGTTCCTTCATCAACAACATCTCTGCCTTTGATATAGAGCTTCTCCACTTTTGATTTGTGTCCCTTCTTCCTTTTGGAGGGAAATTATGGTTTAGAAATGACACTAATAGTTTGGGATATAGTGCAATTTCTAACTAGAACAACCACATCATCTAGATCCAAAAAATTTGAGAAGTCCTCATCTAGATCATCCATGAAGGAAAAATAACCCTCAGAATCAACACCATTACCAACCACCACAATCATTTGGATAAGATCGAGAGGGTCTGCAATGAGTTGGGAGGGCGATGGCTCATTCAAAGCATCGTCGACCAATGAGGAGGGTTGCTCCGTAGTAGTGGAATCCACAACCGAGGCCTTAGAAGTAGGCACGTGATCCTCTTGAGTAACCATAAACTTCCCATGATCACCAAATGAAATTTGCATCTGAATTACTCAGCTTCTTGACCCACTTCTTAAGACTATATCTACACAAAGAGGTTGCCTTGGGATAAGTGCAACTAGTAATTTTGTGCCCAATCATGTTGTAGTGAAAGCACCTGAAGGGGAGACCTTCATAATTGAGGAATTCGGTCCAAGTTCTGTGAGCATAATGGATCAGAACAAAATGGAACACTAGCTTGGAGATGTCAATGATGGCACAAACCTTGGTATATCTGGTGTGGGGGCATCATAATCTAGCTTCACAAAAGAGCCAATTTGCTTGATCATGTTTTTAATGAGCTCTAGCACCCACATAATTAAGGGGAGGTTGTACAGTTTGATCCAAATGGGAATTGAGGTGACCCTAGCAATAGTAGGATCAAAGAAGTGAGGCCAATCCAAAAGGGAGAGGCCCGACTATCCAAAAAACCAAGGTCCATTTTACTTTACAAAAATATAGTCCTCCATAGAAGTGAAGTGGATTAGGAAAAACCCAAAATCAAGTATGTCAATGTTTAGAGTGGACAAGTTGCTCCAAGCTACCTTCATCCACTTGACAAACTGATCTATTAGAGGCCTCTTACTCAAACAACGAACAAGAAGGGATATGTTCCCAATCTCATCTATAATTTATTTGATGCATGGATTTGATAGATGGAAATCTATAGGATCATCCGCCAAGTAGAATTTTGAATCCCCCAGCAAATAAACATGCCAGTGGATAGGAGTGGAAGAGTCCGATAGAGGTAGGATAGGCAGAGATAGAGAGTTATCTAACATAGCCTAAGATTTGCAATAGTTTGAGCAAACATGATAGGGGTTGCACATGTTCCTACAACCCTCGATGAAGAGAGGAGCTACAGGAAAAGGGACGAAGGCTAGAGGAGAGACAGGAGGCATAGACACATGCAGTATATCCTTCGATGCCCTAGGTGGGTCGACAAATTGTACACCTTTCTCACCCTTTGCAGCCTTAGACCATGCCTTTCCCTTCTAGGCATCCTTCGCACTCGCTCCACTACTCGTCCATTGTTGCCTCCCATCCGCAACAACATCAACACAACATTTTGCACCTTCGCAAATTACGAACTTCTTCTATGCCAACATGTAAAATATTTAACATTATCAATTCTAGAAATTATTTATAATGAATATGATTGGCTAATTTTTTTGGGTGTTATGGACAAATTTTTAGGAAGTATGAAGGTGAACTATTATTTTTCCATTTTTTTAAGAATATTTTTTACCTTGCTTCCATATGCATTATCTTTTATAAGTTAAGCTATAAATAAATAAATTAAATAATAAAGGTGAACTATTTTTTGTCATTTTTTAAGGAATGGTTTTATTAATTTAATTTAAACAAACTTAAGAGTTTTGAGAACTTATATACCAAATTTTATATTTTAATTAAAATTAATATTTTTATATTAAAATAATATTGATGATAATTAATAAATTTATTTTAAGATATATTTTTTATTACATTTTTTTTTATCAGGTAAGAAGAAGTTTTATATTGATATGAAAAGAGAGATACATTGTTCATGCTTGACCTGGGCGACCGTTGGCATTATGCCTACCAAAACACAACAAAAAGCCTTGTAATAGGCAGCTCCCAAAAAAACACTATTAACCTTCTACAAACCAGAATAGTTACACCGAGACTTGGGCAAGGCTGAAACAACAGACCATAACAAACAAAACCCAACTAAATTTTTTTCCCTAAGATGCTACTATTAAAAACCACAACCAACCCAAACCCAGATCACCAAACATTTTGTTGCGCAAATACCTAAAATTCCCACTTCCAAGCCGAATCCGCTACTTGGACCAAACAAAATTTCTTCCTCAGAAAATACACTCCTACATTCACTAGTGTCCTTTGCTCCAGCAAATCAAACCCTGTTACATCCAATAGAAAAGGATAGTAGTTTACCAATGCCTCTAGATCATTAAGCAAATGAAGGTCCTTCAGGTGTGGGATGCCCTTTTGCAGACGCGATGCAGCTAAGGCCTTATCTAGCCCTACTAGCATGTCCATCCTGAATAGACGCTTCATGATCACCTTGGCTTTTGCTTTAGGCACCCCCACGTCCAACAAACCAGCTAGAACTCAAGATGAAATGTCAAATTCCAACCTATATCCTTCTGCTTCCTCCACAAAATTCTTCCCCATTACACATTTTATGGCCGCAAATACTAGATAATCAAGATGGCAGATGAGACGTTGGAGCTAAAGGGTAGTTATCTTTCCCTCAAATGCAATCTGCCTCTTCAAGCCCTTGAGCTGCATAGGATTCACCATACCACCCATCTCCAATTCTTTGGCGAAGACCAATAGAATGAATCTACTCATGGCTTTGCAAAAGTGCTAGAAACCAAATGAATTCATTGTCGATTAAATGCTACTAATGTCGTGCCCTATGATTATTATCAGATAGGCTGGTGAGGCGTCCTTGAAAGGATAATGCAAGCTTACTTCATCGGCGAGTAATGATGAAAGCAACAATGTCTAGACTCTTCCTTCCTAGCGCGTGCTTTCTCTTTTACAAATGTCGCCACCTTGCCATCAATGTGCCACCCAACTAACCTGCCTAGACGGAGGAGGTGAAAAAAGGCTCGAATCCTGACCTCTCTGATGTGTCTACCACTTCACCCGCCCTGGTGAAGTGGTGCCCTCCCATCCACCCACATTTTTTATTACATTTTTAATAATATATTTATATAATATTATTTTATAAATCTAAAATGTACAATTATAAAATATATATGTTAACATTTACATAATTTACATAATTGATATCAATGTGCCATATCTTATAATGATTAATTTTAATATGTTTAATTTGTATTTTAATTTTAATATATTATTAATATTATTTTTTATTTTATTAAAATATATTTGTATGAACTATTTATATACTTTTAACAATTTTATTAATACAAAAAATTAAAATAATTTATATTTTTAATTAAAAATTTATAATTTTACCAAAAAAAATTATAATTTTATATTAAAATTATTTTAATGATAATTAATAAATTTATTTTTAATTTTTTTTTTATTTTTTCATAATTTATTTAGATAATATTATTTTGTAAATATAAAATATACAATTATAAAATCAATATATTAACATTTACATAATTTTAATAATTAATATTAATGTGTGATATTTAATAATCTTTATGAGTCAATATATTATATTTATAATAATATTATAAATACAATTATTATAATCTATGTAGCAAATAGCAAGGTAGTGAAGATAAGTAAAGGTTTTCCTGGTGCAAAGGTCTCTATGGATGCACACAAGGTTGGATGCCTGATGATTAGTGGTGTGTAGGCTCGTGCGGATGACAAACCTTTGTGTGCCTCTAGTGCTAAATGCAATGGTCCTGGTGTTGCGTCTGGGGTGGGTAGGAAGTGGTATGTCCTTCGCTCTGGGGCACCTTTGATCCTATTGCCGCCCTCTTCTCCTGCCCCCCATGCTTTTGATCCTTTGGTTGCGAATGACCTAGAGATTTCTTCCAGTGCAGTGCCCTTCAAGTCTGTGGATGGGTACAAAAATAGGGCTAACCCATTTCATGTATGCTTAGACTACTGCCATGAGCATGCTTCACCGAAAAACCCTTGTCTGCCCAGGCCTCCCGATTCTTCTATTCGTCCCCCTCCATTGATTTCAAATAGTGGCCCTCAATCTAGCGATGCCCGTCTTTCATTTGGGGATTCTATTGTCTCTTTCTCCAAGGAACTGGAGGATTTTTGTTTATTTGATGGTTGTATTGTTGCTATCGTTGAGGACTGTGGCAACCGTTCTGTGGTGTTGAGATGTTTGCATAGATGCCCTTCAGTGGTTTCAGTTCTCAATTGGATCAAATGCACCTGGAGTGATTTGTCTCTCCTCGCAATCGAATCTTTGGATTTTTGGATTTTTCCTTATAACCTTTTGTACTTCAGAGGATTGTAATTACGTTTTGCAGAATGGGCCTTGGTTCTTTGGGCACTCGGGCCTTTTTATTTCTCCTTGGTTGTCTTTCTTTGATCCTACCATTGCCAAGATTACTCTTATTCCTATTTGGATTAGGCTTTATAATCTTCCCCTAGTTCTGTGAAATTCAGATTTGTTGAGCAATATGATCAACCAGGTGGGGTCTTTTGTTAAGTTGGATTCTAACCTAGTGGCTCCAGATCATAGATTCTACAGGGTTTGTGCCATGGTGGAGCGAGGAATGTTTTCTTGAAGAAGTGGTTCAAAAAGGGTGGTGCTTTAGACACTAAGTTCATTTGACAAAATCATGGTAAGTTTTTTTTATCCTCTCCAAGTTTCTTAGCACAATCTGGACTGGTTGGTGGCTCCCTCTTCTCTTCCAATTGTTCCTATCCATGATAGCTCTTGATTCTCCTTCTAGGTTGAAGGAGGATGGTTCTGATTCCGATGACACCTTTCCTTTCATGGAGGACTTGGATAAGCAGGTTCATGATTGTTTTGATGATTTCACACTGGACCCACCTCTGAAACTTGGGATTTCTCACTCTTTAAATGGCAAATCAAAACTTGGTTGTAGGCTAAAATGTAAGGTTGGGAGGAAGTCTGAAGTTGAAAAGCTTTGCATTTAAGGTTTAGAAGCAGTGGAAGCGGGTTCTCAACAAACTTTGGATGTGCTTCTCCTTCAAAACATTCAAAGGGCATAGCCTTTTTGTGGCTTCTGAGCATTTTTTGCTCTTCTTGTGAGTCTTTGAGTCTTTGTTTCATCTTTGGAGATGTGTTTTCAATCCTTTGTTCCTCTGTAGGCTCCTTTAGTTCTCCCTTTCCTTTCTTAAGGCTCTTGTCCTTCTCTATTTCTTCTCTATTGTGCTACAGAATTTTGTAATATTTTATTACTTTTTAATAGAGGGAGTGGGCCCTTTCCCCCATAGTTTACAAATCAAAAAGAAAATTACAATTATTATATTTATAATAATATTATCAATACAAGAAATAAAAATTAAAACATACTATTATATTTATTTAATCTTAAATTTTTAAAATTTAAAATTTAAATTTATATCTTATGAGTCTTGTATGTTTAGGTTTTAATTTTTTATAATACACTAAATATTATTAAATATAAGGTGCTATTATACTTTATCTATATTATAAATATATATTATAAATATATATTATAAATATAAGGTGTTATTATACTTTATATATATTATAAATATAAGGTGCTATTATACTTTATCTATATAAGGTGTTATTAAATGTTGTATTTTTTATTGTTTTTATTTATAAAAATAAAGCATGTTACAATATTTGCTTATTAGTTCCTTCCAAGGGAACTATAGGCGAGGCCTATTTGTTAACTAGTTATTAATAATTTTGTTTGTAACAAATGAGAATTCAAGTTTTTTTTCTATTTGACAAATATTTGTATATTGTTAAAGTAAACATGAAAAATATATAACAAAACATATATTGGAAATTAATTTTCTAAAATATAATTGGTAGAAAAATTTTGAGCAATAAGAGCGATTTATGTGGTTCCATTATCATAGTTGTGATTATAGCAGCAGATGAAAATGACATCTCTTTCTAGAGTGAAAGTGGTTGGGAAAGTTAGAACCATTTATATTTCACCTTGGATAGTTTGAAAATCATATCAAAGAAACCAACAACTACAATAATGTGTGCAGTGGCGAGAGAAAATGGTATATTTTGGTTTATTCATGAGAGGTATTAGTGTCCACTGATATTTGTGGTAACCATTATGGATTTTTAATAGTCTTACTATTCAAGACTTAGATGATCTGTTCCAGTTGAGCTAGATAAATTAAATAGCAGTCAGTTCTTTTCTTCAAGTTTATTTCTACTTTATTAAGAAATTATGGCTTTAATTTTTGAATGGTTGTTGCAGGGAAGAATGTGGAGTTAATGCCTAGCTTTCTATAAAAGAGTGTTTGTGGATTGGAGAATCATGCGGTTTCAATTCCAATCTTAGTAAATTTAGCTACATTTCTTGATTTAAAGCAAGTTAAAATTTCTTGTAAGCTTCGAGAAGCTCCATATGGTGTTAATTTTGTATATAATATTAACCTAGAAAGATCCCAATTTGTTAATTTATTTTCCTGGAACAATCAGTCCTTTTATCATGTTGGAATCCATTGGGTCGTATATGAATAGGTGCACTGAGGACATCTCATAGGAGTTGAATGTAGGTCTTGTTCCAATACGTGACTCGAATACCACTCTACCAAGCTCTAATGGAGACAATGGAGATTTCCACTTTAATTTGTAATATGTGCTTATATATATTGTTCAAATTTTGTATTCCTTAGGTTAGGATGAGCTGAGGGAATCTCAGAGTACTTGCTAGTCAACAAAAACTATGAAATTAACAAGATAACGAACTTAAAGCTTCAAAATTCGCTCGGTCATTTCTAATATTTAATTTTTTGTTTGATAGCATCCACAACAGAAAAAATAGGATATGCACATTGTCAATCTTTGTTTTCTTCTGAACTTGTTAGGGGTACATGCATAAAGTGTTATTGATAGCTTTGAAAGGTCTCTCTGTTTGAGTCTTGTATAATCATGGTTCTTAAGTTTTAGATTGCAGTTCTTGTCGGGTAGATATGGTTGTATTCTATTGTTAATTTTACTTTGTACTGATTTAGTGTCACCAATCAGTAAAAATATCTCTGGGGAAGACTTCTATCTTGCTCCTATCTTTATATTGATTCAGCTAAAAATATAATCTTCCAAAAATTAGCTTTAGTTACAAAAGCATCTTTATCACTTACAAGGACGAGCAGGAAGATAAGTCTACATCACTAATAAATAATTACAATTTAGACTTATTTAGCTAATAAAAGACTTTCACTTTAGTCCTTAAAAGTGAAATGCAAAACAAACTAATTTTCTCACTTGAGCTTTTCCTTGCATGTTCATATTGAACCTATGTGGAAGTTCCTATTGGAGCTAAAAACTCAATATATATGTATATTTTAGACATCTGTGTGTGTATGTATCTCACCTTTTTTCTATTTCCTTGAATTCTTAGACTGGTAACACCTAGGTACGGTGTGTATATACACATATAGACACATGCATGTGTTGAATGTGTTGACATGTGCATTTACTGTGTGTGTACACATATTTATATACACACAGAGTGTATTTATATGTAGTACGTTTGTATGTGTAAATAAAAGACTTTCACTTTAGTCCTTCAAAAGTGAAATGCAAAATAGACTAACTCAAACCACTTGAGCTTTTCCTTGCATGTTCACAATGAACGTGTGTGGAAGTTCCAAAATCTAAGGTAAAGACTCGACATATATGTATATATACATATACAACACATGTATGTATTGTGACTATATACACATGTAGGTGTATACATGTGTATATACATGCACAATATTTATATGCATACATGTGTATGTGTATACACACACATGTACTCTATATACACATACACAATACGTATATACTATATACATGCAAGGTGTGTATGTATATACACTTATCAGGTTTATATATATATATATATATATATATATATTATAAATACACCTTTCACTAAAGTAGCTCAAATTCCCATACATGTAAGGTGCAGATGCATTCCAGGGAGTTTGTACTACATTATCAAGAGCTTGGAGTGCATGGGAACTGCCCCATACAAAAAATATGATGGGTCATTTGAGCCTCTTTAGACAATCCTATGTATTTATATACACTAATATGTGTATATTTATATGTATATGTGTAATAGTGAAAATTTCATACCAAGTGCAATTCTCTCCTTTGATTTGGACTCACTTTGACCCGGTTGTCTTTTATCATGTATGCAATGGAAAGTGTATAAGAGGCACAATTTCTTCTAAAAGTTAGCACATAACCAAGGCTAAACTGATCCCATCCACATGCATTCACAAGGACCTGTCTTGATCCTCAGTTTATCCATTTCCTCCCCAGGTTCATATCTACAATTATGGGATTGACTCAAGTCGGATCAACAATTTGTGGAAATGAATGTTGAACTTTTAAAATTTAGATTCAAAACTAAGGTTGATTCAACCCTTCCCAACTAACTATTATGTGCCATCTAGAAGTGTGAAACATTTCACTTACCATCTTTGGAGTTGTATTGAAGGACATGGATCCATTCATTTTCAAATCATTTATTAGGTGCACTTATAATCTTTGCAATCAAAAAGAGCATCTAGCATCTAAAGAGAAAAATTAGAGCATCCATATTTATTCAAGAATACAAAGAACTAAAATTTGAAATATGTATCTTTTCGGTATAATTGTCTATATTATATTAATTACCAGGATTTTTTGATATTCTAGTTCCTTGATAAGAATGATTTCCTCCATACAAAGATTTCCAAATATTATAAAAATATGGCATTTCAAATTTTACCATAACTTCAAGTACACATCAATAGATACAATGGCTAGCAAATATAATTGCCTTCTAGGCTTCCAAGCGAGATAATCAAAATCACTTGTTATAATTTGAAGATAGATTCCTCTTCAATGAGATGAGGATTCCCTCAAAACACTTATTATAGGATTGAAATCCATCTTGCCAATCACATGGTATTATAACTAAAGTAGACAATTGAATATTTAAGCATGAAAGTGAAAATCTTGGCTTTTTAACATATTTACAATTTCTATATTTTAGTTTCCTTCAATAAGAAAAAAATGTCACTGACAAATTTTCAATATATGTATTTTAATATTCTACCCCTATTAGTTGTATTTTAATCTTGGAAAGTCTGAGGATGGCTATATGATCAGATATTGGAATGGAAAACTAATTGTTGTTGCTTTCAAAAAACTTCTCCCTATTACCAACAATGAAACATAAATCCAGGCCCTTCTTAGCCTCTGACTTTGTACAATGAAATGAATAACATATATTCAAATTGAAGGGGATTACATGATTACCATCACTGTAATCAAGAACAAAAGTACTATGAACTAGAAATCCAAGAAAATCTTAGAATTAATCTGCCCGTGGCTTGATAGTTTGTGCTCCTTTTCACTAAATCACTACCACCATGAGGGAAACAAACTAGCATATTTTTTAGAAAATTTTGCAACATTCCATCCTCCCAAGGTAATCATTGGATTCACACAAATCATGGGAGGGATTAAAATATATGCAGGACTAATCAAATATTGTTCCTTTGATACTTGAACATCATCTAATTGACAATATATCTAATGGACACATCCTTCAACATTTGTAGATGTATACTCACAAGCCCACCATAGACAATGACATGCAATTATTGATCAAGGTGTTGTTGCACAAAAGGGGGACTATAAGAGCAATTTATGTTGTTCCATTATCATGTGGCGATTATAGTGGAAGATAGAAAGGGCAGATGAAAATGGCATCTCTTGTTGGAGTGAAAGTGGTTGGGAAAATTGGAACCGTTTATATTTCACCTTGGATAGTTTGAAAATTAGATCAAAGAAACTAACATCTACAATAGATGCATGCAGTGGCAAGAGAAAATGGTTTATTTTGGTTTATTCATTAGAGGTATCAGTGTCCACTCATATTTGTCGCAGCCATTATGGTTTTTTAAGAGGCTTACTATTCAAGACTTACATGATCTATTCCAACTGAGCCAGCTAAATTAACTAGCAATCAGTTCTTTTCTTCGAGTTTATTTCTACTTTATTAAGAAATTATGGCTTTAATTTTGAATGGTTGTTGCAGGGAAGAATGTGGAGTTGATGCCTAACTTTCTGTAAAGGAGTGTTTGTGGGTTGGAGAATCGTGTGGTTTCAATTCCAATCTTAGTAAATTTAGCTCCATTTCTTGTTTTAAAGCAAGTTAAAATTTCTTGTAAGCTCCAAGAAGCTCCATATGCTATTAATTTTGTATATAATATTAACTTAGAAAGATCCCAATTTTCCAATTTCTTTTCTTGGAATAATCCAACCTTTTATCATGTTGGAAGTTGTTGGGTCGTATATGAACAGGTCCACTGAGGACATCTCACAAGAGTTGAATGTAGATCTTGTTGCAGTACGTGACTTGAATACCACTCCACCAAGCTCTTATGGAGACAATGGAGCTTTCCACTTTAATTTGTAATATGTGCTTATATATTATTCAAATTTTGTATTCCTTAGGTTAGGATGAGCTGAGGGAATCTCAAAGTACTTGTTAATCAACTAAAAATGTGAAATTAACAAGATAACAAACTTAAAAGCTTCAAAATTCCCTTGCTCATTTCTAATATTTACTTTTTTGTGTGATAGCACCCACAATAGAAAAAATAGGATTTGCACATTGTCAATCTTTTTTTTCTTTTGAACTTGTTAGGGGCACATACATAAAGCGTTATTAACAATTTTGGAAGATCTCTTTGTTTGAGTCTTGTATAATAATGGTTCTTAAGTTACAGATTGTAGTTCTTGTCAGGTAGATATGGTTGTATTCTATTGTTAAATTTATTTTGTATTGCTTTAGAGTCACCAATCAGTAAAAATCTCTCTGGGGAAGACTTATATATATCTTGCTCCTATCTCTATACTGATTTAGCTAAAAATCTAATCTTCCAAAAATCAGCTTTAGTTACAAAAGCATCTTTATCACTTACAAGGACAAGTAGGAAGATAAGTCTACATCACTAATGAATAATTACAATTTAGACTTATTTAGCTAATAAAAGACTTTCACTTTAGTCCTTAAAATTTAAATGCAAAATAGACTAATTTGATCACTTGAGCTTTTCCTTACATGTTCACACTGAACCTATTCAAAAATTCCTATCTAAGCTAAAAACTCAACATATATGTGTATTTTACACATCTGTGTGTGTATGTATCTCACCTTTTTTTCGTTTCCTTAAATTCTTAGACTGGTAACACCCAGGTACTGTGTGTATATACATATACAGACATGTACATGTACTGCATGCATAGACATGTGCATTTATTGTGTGTGTACACATATTTATATACATGTGTATATACACATATAGTGTATTTATATGTAGTACGTTTGTATGTGTAAATAAAATACTTTCACTTTAGTCCTTCAAAAGTGAAATGCAAAATAGACTAACCCAAACCACTTGAGCTTTTCCTTGCATGTTCATAATGAACCTATGCAGAAGTTCCTATCCAAGGTAAAGACTCAACATATATGTGTATATACATACACAACACATGTATGTACTGTATATATACATGTATGTACATATATGTGTATATACATATATAACACAGGTATGTATTATGTATATACATGCACATATTTATATACATACATGTGTATTTGTATACACACACATGTACTCTATATATATACATACACAGTACATATATACTATATACATGCAAGGTGTGTATGTATATACACTTATCGGGTTTATATATATATACAAATACACCTTTCACTAAAGTAGCTCAAATTCCTAGACATGTAAGGTGCAAATGCATTCCAAGGAGTTTGGATTGCATTCTCAAGATCTTGGAGTGCATGGACATTGCCCCATACAAAAAATTTGATGGGAAATTTGAGTCTCTTTAGACAATCCTATGTATTTGTATACACTAATATGTGTATATTTATATGTATACGTGTAATAGTGAAAATTGCATACCTTGTAGTTCTCCCCTTTGATTCGGACTCACTTTGACCTGGTTGTCTTTTATCATTTACGCAATAGCAAGTGTATAAGAGGCACAATTTCTTCTAAAAGCTAGCTTATAACCAAGGCTAAACGAATCCCATCCACATGCATTCACAAGGACCTGTCTTGATCCTTAGTTTATCCATTTCCTCTCTAGATTCATATCTGCAATTGTGGGATTGACTCAAGTTAGTTCAACAATTTATGGAAATGAATGCTAAACTTTTAAAATTTAGATTCAAAACTAGGGCTAATCCAACCCTTCCCGACTAACTGTTATGTGTCACCTAGAAGTGTGAAACATTTCACTTGCCATTTTTGGAGTTGTATTAAAGGACACACATCCATTCATTTTCAAATCATTTATTAGGTGCACTTATAATCTTTGCAATCAAAAAGAGCGTCTAGCATCTAAAGAGAAAAATTAGAGCATCCATATTTATTCAAGAATACAAAGAACTAAAATTTGAAATATGTATCTATTCGGTATAAAAGTCAATATATTATATTAATTACTAGGATTTGTTGATATTCTACTTCCTCAATAAGAATGATTTCCTCCATACAAATATTTCCAAATATTATAAAAATATGGCATTTCAAATTTTACCATAACTTCAAGTACACATCAACAAATACAATGGCTAGCAAATATACTTGCCTTCCAGGCTTCCAAGTGAGATAATCAAAATCACTTGTCATAATTTGAAGACAAATTCCTCTACAATGAGATGAGGATTCCCTCAAAACACTTATTATAGGATTGAAATCCATCTTGCCAATCACATGGTATTATAACTAAAGTAGACAATTAAATATTTAAGCATGAAAGTGAAAATATTGGCTTTTTAACATATTTCCAGTTTGTATACTTCAGTTTCCTTCATTAAGAAAAAAAAGTCACTGGTAAATTTTTAGTATATGTATTTTAATATTCTACTCCTATTAGTTGTATTTTAATCTTGGAGAGTCTAAGGATGGTTGTGTGATTAGATATTGGAATGGAAAACTAATTGTTGTTGCTTTCAAAAAACTTCTCCCTATTACCAACAATGAAATAGATTTCCAGGCCCTTCTTAGCCTCCAACTTTGTGCAATGAAACAAATAAGAGATATTCAAGCTGAAGGGGATTACATGATTATCGTCACTATAATCAAGAACAAAAGTACTATGAACTAGAAATCCAAGAAAATCTTAGAATGAATTTTCCTGTGGCTTGATGGTTTGTGCTCCTTTTCAATAAATCATTACTACCATAAGGGAAACAAACTAGCAGATTTTCTAGCAATTTTTGCAATAAACCATCCTCCCAAGGTAATAATTGGATTCACACAAATCATGGGAGGGATTAAACTATATGCAAGACTAATCAAATATTGTTCCTTTGATACTTGAACATCATCTCATTGACAATATATCCAATGGACACATCCTTTAGCATTTGTAGATGTATACTCACAAGCCCACCATAGACAATGGCATGCAATTCTTGATCAAGGTGTTGTTAGACAAAAGGGGGACTATCATCCCTAATAAATATGCTTTGAACTAATTTGGGCTTATTAGAACAACAAATTTCTTGTAACCTACCTAGTATTTCCCCAAGAAGCTTGTCACACAAAAATGAATTCAACATATCCCGGTTGCTACTAAAAGAACAAATTATAATCAAAAGAGAAGAGGACCCAAAAACAAAATAACAACAAACTCAATCTAAAGGATTTTTGCAACTTATTAACACCCTATACATGCATGTGGACAATTTTTTATCAATAAAACTAATTTTTTTGACACTGTTTGGAATTTTATCAACAAAATTGTAACTAAAAGGAAATGGA
Source organism: Sequoia sempervirens (assembly GCA_007258455.2). Taxonomy (NCBI): domain Eukaryota; kingdom Viridiplantae; phylum Streptophyta; class Pinopsida; order Cupressales; family Cupressaceae; genus Sequoia; species Sequoia sempervirens. The sequence goes on from VDFB02271791.1 coordinate 178,279, forward strand.
TGACTACATATATACATATATTATAAGTTTATTTGTATAAATTGTCAAATCTTTAAGTAGTTAAAATGAGCAATTTATTTGTATGCATATTTAGCTTTTAGATTAACCATTGTATAGTGTCTGAACCCTTTTATCTTGAATGCAGAATTGAAACTGATGTATGCCTATGAAAGTTGTTAATGTGTTTAATTTTTCTATTTTGCATATATTGTGCATTGAAAAACAACAAGAGCATCTATAAACATACTTCAACCACATATAAACTTTCACAAGTAAGATATTGCTTGTATTTTGTTTTTATACTTCTAGTGTGTTTTTATATTGTGCATAAAATGTCCAAAAAAAGTGAATCATAAACAAGACATAAGTACAATAAGAGGTGATGTATTGATTATTCTCTAAGGCCTTATTCATTTCCTAAGTGCATCCATCAAAAACCTGTAAACTGTAAATCAGCCAAAGAGTTTTATAGATTATTCTCCAACATCTTATTCACAATTTTAATACATTATGAAAAATACATTCTCTATTGTAGCAAATGCTATAATGTTCATCAAAAGAGAATGGTCATTGCAAAATTGCAACCTTTTGTAGTCTTTTGGATTTGTAAGTGCATAGATAAGGGTGAGGATCATCGAAAAAAATTGTATCCCTCTACAATTGGCCAGTCAATCTGAGGAAAAAATTTGTGACTGAATGACCTCTTAACTCAAAAAAACTCCTTCCAATTTTTACTATTGATGTTTAGATCCCTCTCACTCACTCTTGTTTTAGGTAGTTCGTCAAAAAAGAAAAACATTCCATGAAGTAAACAACAAGATGAACTTTCAAAGTGATAAACCTTCTATATTGTTCAACAAGGTGTACAACATTAACCTTTTATAATTTTAGTTAAAAACATGTGACCTCCATTATGAGAGCCAAATTAATAAAAATGACACCAAGTACACAAAATATACTTGTACTTAAAATAGGAACTTATCTTAAAAGAGAAAAGATTCATCAAATATTCTTATTCTACAAAGCAAAAGATGAGATTTTTCAAGGTGACTATTATGAAAAAATATAAATAATCTCCTGAAATGTTAATGTTTTTCTATTAAAACCTACCCTCCATACCCCTAGAAGTTGGATTTCACTGAAATTGAGATCCAAGGGACCAAGAGCTTACAATGAGTTGCCAGATATCTCATCAGAAGTAAAATATACACAATGACAAATGTTGTAAAGCCTTGTGGAAGGTCAGCTTGCTCCAATTTAGCAAATGAAACTTTATGTTTAATTTTAGTATCCACCATAGTCTCTTCTTGTCTTTAAATGCACTACTTTGTCTTCTTCCACTGTATAGTCATAAACAATTCCTTTCCTTCATGCCTCTATCAACCTTTAATTTTCCATAAGGTATGTTCAGTTGTTCCCCACATCTTTTCTTTTGAACATCATCATATCTCCCTAATATTTGTAGTTGCTCTTTGTTGATATGACACTCTCTTCCTCTCCTATTCCATGTCATTACTCACTTTCCTGTTAAGGTTCTTTGTAGTATAACTATTGCAGCATCCACATATGTAGCAAGAAATTAACTACTTTTCCACAAATACATGCCAGTTTCCTTAACTTGTCAATGGACTTTCCCAAAAAATTGCTTTATCAATTCTAAGTTTACCAAAAGACCCCAACATGGCTGCATCCATCCATTTACATACCAGTGAAATGTATCAAAAGTATCTTGAAAAGAAGCTACAAATACAAATTGCATGGTTGCACTTGATTCAAGCTCTTCTTGCTTTCAATCAAAACATAAAGGACTTGTTGATTGTCAAAATAGCACAGTAACATTAAAAAAAATATCTCTATCATATTTCTCTTGAAAAAGAAAGATAACATAAAGCAATCTATCTTCCAAGGTCCTGGTAGTTGGTTCTCAACTATGTTGATGTTACTCAATGGCCAATGCAACTGTAATATTCAAGGGGGCTGTTGGTATAAAGGAATACAAACTACATCATATCAATTAACCTACGTTTGGGGGGTATAAATAAATAGAAAAAGATAGATCAGGGCTTCAGAACAACAAAATATGAATAAGACTTCTTCACATCTAGACATGTACCTTAACAATGAGTGTTTCTTCAACTAACCAAAACCATAACATGATGCAATCCATAGAATAACCTACACCATTGCATACATCCATGGTGCTAATTCAACAACCACAACCATTCATCAAAACTTGACTTCAAGATCAAAACATATCACCCACTCATTGCTAAAATCATATCAAATAGACATAAAAGTAATTCCATTCACATACAATTCAATGAAATAATCTTAAATCTAGTTTTCCGTATTGATTTGCATCAAATAGAAAACATTTAGGCACAACAACTCACTGGAATACTAATGATTATGATTCATTAACATTACCATAAAGGTCAAAACTTGACAATAACATGTAACTATAAAAAAGTGTAAAAGTATCCAAATATAACAGAACTTCTCAAAGTATCTTGCTTAAAACTTGTAAAATACTAATACTATAATCACTATCTGCTATCTTATCAAGTGGCTAATCCTTCTTCAATCATCCAAACTTTACAAAATGGAGCCCAAAATTACATATAGGGACACCATGCATAAATTTCTCTCAATTAGAAAATGAGATCCACTAAACAAGGAGTTGGAACTGCATGAAGATACTATACTGGTTGATCTTTAGTTCAAGGGTTGATTGGCCTGTTGTTCAAAATATGATGCCCAAGGAGGAAGGTGGAACTGTTGGATGAGATTTTGAGCTCAACTCATGTCATAACCCCGCAAAATAGGAGAGAAGAGGAAGTTGTCTATCACAAACAAAATGTTTTGTTGCCAGCTCATTCCTACGTTGCTTGGTCAAGGAGATATTCATCATAACTAGAGAATACTTCTTGAAGAATGTCCTCATCAGGTCCATCTACCCAATTATCCTCAAATTTAATTCTCTTCAACTCTGTTGAGGTGAATTCTTGCATATCTTTCAATTTGATCAATTCCCTCCTAGTAGCTTCCACCTCATCTTTGATGTCCATGAGTCTATCCAGCAACAAGTCTTCTCCATCATCTTCTTTTTGCATCACTTCCTCAAATCTGCTACTCCATTTCTCTTTCAATTTATCCAAAGGAAGACCTTCCTTGATAGGGATATCCGCATTGATCAAAATAGCAACCACTACCTCCAATTCATCAATTTGTTCATTCAAGTCCTTACAGGCCTCTTGAACTTCATTTTATGCTCATAGATGAATTTGGATCTAAGCCGGATTATGCTCAATGTTTTCTCAATAAAATTTGCATTATCATCATCAAGAATTGATTGCTCCAAAAGAATTGACTTAGGCACCTTGCTGATGTCCTTTAATTTCTTAACATTCTCTCTATACTCCTCATCTTGTTTCTCCAAGCCTTCAACATGTTGATTCATTTCTTCTACTAATTCTAGTGCACCCTCATGCACTTTAAAACCATCAACAAGCACCTCACCAACCTCTTGATTGAGCCGATCAATCCACCTATCAAGCATCCCCACCTTACTTCTCATTTGCACTAAGTCACCAACTTATTTCTTACTCAGTAAAATTGGGGTCTCTGGGGCAGAAGCTTGTTGAGAAACCAGAGTGGAGACATCCTTCAAAAATTTGTGCAATTGATCCAATTGGGCTTTATGTTCATCCTTCTTCTGCTTATCTTTGATCATTATGGATTTGGTGGAGGATGCTACAATATCAATGAGGTTCATCTATTGATTCCTTGTAGGTCTCCCCAAATTGGCAGTGCCCAATTGGTAATTAGTCAATTGCATGTCTTGTTTGTCTTTATCCACCATTGGGATTGCACATTCAACAACAATCTCTCCTGCATCTATGAGCATAGTGGAATGAAGAACTCTAGCCTTTTTCTTGGGTCTTTCCTTCTCTATCTCCTTCATCATTTCATCCCAATTTAGGGGTTGAGGTTTAACTATTTTTTTCCTCTCAAAATCAAGTTTTAGCCATGTTGGAGCATCAGGAGTGGTGACTACTTGTGTAGAAGAAGAGACAACAGTTGCAAAAGAAAGAGGCTGCAATATTGTGGTCCTGGGTTGAGAATCAACCTCTTGTACATGTTGTTGTTCCCTTTGTGCAACTTCTTGTGCCAACCTTTTAGATTCTTCTTTATCCTTTTGCTCTTGCAACTTTTTAGCTTCTAACTCCTTTTTCAAACGCTCTTCTTCTAGTCTCTTCTCCTCATACATCTAATCTCTCAATCTCTCAAGCTCCTTGATTTTATCCCATGCCTCCTTGGACCTTTGTTCATACTTGGAAAGCTCTTCAACCTCTTTTTCCCTTTGTAGGAATTCTTCCTCTTCTTTCCTTCTATGGGATTCCTCAACAACCTTAAATTTAGCCTCAAGGGCTTCTCTTTCCCTTCTCTATCTAGCTTTTTCCTCCTCTAGATCATGGATCTTCTGCAACATTGCCAATTTATCTCTCTCTTCTTTAGTTTTCAACTCCTACTCTCTTTGTTGTTGTTGCTTAGCCAGTTCATCAGCCTTGGCTTTAGCTTCCAATTCTTGTTGTTTAATCAATGCATCATCTTGTGCCTTAGCATCAATTTCCTTATGTTTGGCAAGTGCCTCAGCTTGTGCCTTGGCATATGCTTCTCTCATGGCATCCTCGAACAACTTCCATTGATCCTCTTCAATCAAAACATGCTCAGTTCATACATCCTCAGTTTCCTCATGAGAGGCAACCCGATTAATCTCCTTATCCAATTGAATAGCTTTAGATTCTATATCTATGTCATGAATTTCAATTTCAGGCTCGTTCTCTTTCAAGGATTCAACTTCCTTGTGAAAGGTTCCCATAGGAGTTTCCCCACTTGGCTGCTCTATGAGAGGAGGTTGAGTTGAGGCTTCTCCTTCAACCGTTGTTGAAACACCAGGTTGTGTTGTGGCCTCTTCTCCATGTTGTTCAAGAACATTCTTGGTAGGAATTGCAGGTTCTAATTCCTCTCTAGAATTGGGAGGGAAGAATTCCAATGGCTCCTTAGGAGCTGTCTTTCTTTTTCCTCTTTTGTATCCTTGAGAGGTACCTACAACCTTTCTCTTTTTGGAAGTTTGAGCTTATGGTTCTTTAATTCTCTTGACCACCCATTGGATACTTCTATCCAAGACCGACCTTGTAATCTGTTTGATATCAATGGATTCATCTACATCCCAATCCACTTGATTCAAGTCTTTAGTACCTATTTTCTCTACATCATATTAGGAATCCAAGGTTACCCCATCATCTGAAAAAGTATCAGGAATATCCTCCTTCACCCCATATTCAACCGTGAGTGGAATGGGCAATATTTCATAATTTCTTCTACTCAGATCATACTCATCATCCAAATCTATCCAAAAATCTTCCAGCAGATTGAAGTGTTTATCAAAAATAGTAGGAAGCAAACCCTGCATCTTGTGCTTGGGATCAAAATATTTCCTAGAGGTATACAAGCCCAACCTTAAATGGATTAGCTCATCACAAATTACCTTGGCTACCACATTGTGTGCATAGTTATACTCACCCAACATCATGGTGAATTTGTGGCAACTAGTCTTGTGCTTATTGGAAAACTTGAGATTAACTGCTATAGCTTGATAAATGAACTCCATCAAGACAATCCTGTTGTTGCAACACCTAGGCAGTAGATGAGGGTGGCCATCAAAACCAACCAACCTGAAATAATTAAAATTGGGGTATTGGATGTACCAATTTCCCCACTCTACAATAAATTCCATAGCATCCTTGCTCAATTTGTAGCCTGCATCTCATGTTAGCCGGTTAATGATAGCATACATAAATGCATCATTAACTCTTCTATAGTGGGACTCAGAAGTTTGCAAGTTGAGTTGATCATAGTGATCCCACACCCTTTTATGTCCTTGGGCTTCTCCCAATATTCCAACTGCATTCAATCCAAGAAATATGTCCCTTCTTGTAGCTACATATATCACATAATAGGTCATAAAGAAACTCTTGGTCTCTCTCACTCTGAGCATCTGGTTATGTATGCATTATGATACAACCATCGACCAATCAAATTGTTGCCTACCATCTAGGATGGTTTGAATGAATGGAAACATCCATTCCTTGAACTGGGAAGCATCTCTCTTCCCAAACACCCTAGAGAGCATCATAATTATATCTCATATCTCCTTGTAGAAATCTGATCTTTTAGGCTGACAGGGAAGCTTGGCTAGGGACTTCTTTTCAACCCTCATCCAGTTCTTGTTCATGTGAGTCCTACTAGCCTCCTTCTTGTTGCTATATAGTTGTAGGGCTTCCACCTTGTTGATTTTCTTGGGGCTCATTGGGGCAAGTGCATTGAACATGAACCTTATCATCTATGGTGTAAGGTCAGTAATGATGTTCCCTTGCAAGTCCACACATTGTCTGGTAGCAGGATTATAAGATCCAACTGCAGTAAGTATTAACTCTGGACATTGGACAGATACAGGAAAGAGGGCAACATGTGCCAAACCAGATTGAACAATTCTCTTTGTTCTTCCCGTTACATCTTCACTGAATGTTTCTTCATACAACTCTTCATAGGTGAAAGGGCCCAAGTTTGTTTTTGTGATATCTGCCCAATCCGAGTCCACCTTGCTAGCCGTAATGGTAGGACTTTGATGCTTATACCTAAAAGTATAGGTGAGTTCTTCCACCTCCATCTTCTTAGGCTTGGTTTCTTGCCTTAAACTCTCTGCAGGTTGGCTTCTTTGAGAATCCTCTTTTGATGCTTCTCACATCTCCTATTTCTACAATAAAACCCTAGATTATAGGAACAAAAGCATGAAAATCATTACATCATCCAATACCATTCTCTACTCCCTCAAGATAAATTTCCATACTTAGTCAAATTTCATATTCACCGGAAGCAGAGTCAAAGAAGAATCAGGAATGGGAAACGATTTAACACAAGGTGGAATTAGGACTGGAATCAAAACAAGACCAGAATCGGGATCAGAACGGACCCTGAACCTGAAACTAATCAATAGTTCCAAGTTTGACCTCCACTTCGGTTCTGCTTCCGCTAAAGGGCAAGGGTGAAAATCAAAGTCAACAGTCATCAAAAGTGAGATCATTTTGGGAATGAACCCAGATGCAAACACTCATGGGATGAGTTTGTTCTCGAGTTCGCTTCCGCCAGTTTACCATTCAAAATGAAGCAATTTCTTAATAGTACGGTCACATGAGCTTTTGGACTTGCGTCACATGGGATCATAAGGGAACTTCAAATAAAGGGGATTAGCCTCACCCTTTAACATAATAAAGACCAGATTTAACTCAAGGGGTTGGATATTGTAAAGGTCATTGAACAAACCCTAGTTTACATGACACGTCGACTCAAATAATTAGGGCATAAAAAACCCAACATGAAAATCATTGAACCAACATAGGAATAAGATCAATGGGGTCTCTAAACAAATTCTAATGCATTTAAATCACATAGGACCCCATCAAACAAAACCATAGTTAGAAACTAGGGCACAACAGAATGGACCTACCACGAAAATGACATCAACTACAAAAGAAATAAATGAAAAAGTAGAAAAAGCAAAACAAAAAATAGAAAAGGACAAAATGAAATTGGAACACACCAGGGAACAAGTGAAGATTCATAGGAAAAGGTCCCGTGAACACGCAAGAACACCACGAACACGAACACGAAAGAAAAATGACAAACACAAACGGGAAAAGAACAGGGAAAGACCCTACCTCGAAACGTCAACAAGGAAAGGTTGAAACTTGATAAGAAACTGCTCACCAACGCGCCTCCACAATCAAATCATGCTCCTCTCAGAGTTATCCTAGCTCTGGCTCACTCAAACAACTTTGACAATAAAGATAATGAGCTAGTTAACTTTGATTAAGGTTTAAAAATCATTTTGCACGTGTGAGGAGGCTGCAATTAATGCCATAAATGCGGTCATTCAGGGGTAGAGAAAACAATGTAAAAGAGTAATCAACCAGTGTGGAAATCAAAGGCAGGGTAGACAACAAAGGGAAACGTGGGTAGAGTTGGAATAAAAACCAAACCTGAAACTTTTACAAAGTTCCAAGTTTAGTTCTGATTCTGGTTTCAATCCCGACAAAGGAACAAAACACTGAGACAAGGACACAAGAACGATGGGAAGCGGGACCAAAATGAAAACCGGGCCCGACCGAGACACCAACGAAAACAAACAACACAAAGCAAACAAGCGGGAGCGAGATCATAATGAAACAAAATTCAAAATTTTACAAAGTTCCAAGTTCAAATCCAATTCTGCTTCCACTTCCACTAGAGCAAAAACAAAACATAGAGAAATGAGGAACAAATCAGACCCAAGAGCGCAAGACAATCCAAAAGACGATGAAAAGAACAATGAGGCAAGGGCGAGACTAGAACCGAGATCGAATCCAAATTTGGAACCTTGAAAAGTTCTTAAGTCTCGTTTCCATTCTGACTCCGCTTTAGCCAGACCAAAAAGAAACAAGGACTTAGGAGGAAAAAGAAAAACTCCTAAGACCCAAACAAAACACCAAGGACAAAACGAAAACAAAGGGGGACCCATTTTGATCCAAAACAAAATGGGGTAGTTATGTAAGGCATAACAAATGGCGACTTGGTTGGGAAAATGGTTTACCCATTTTCAAGACACTAAAGAATTCAGTCACCCAAAACCTTTGGTTTATAAACATTCTAACTCAAGTAGGATTAGATATATTGAGCAAGGTTGAGTTGGAATCTCAAATGTAAATCAACATGAACTACTTTGAATCTGAGTGTGTGCATATGGTTCATCTTTCTTCATAAAAAATTTCTTTACCCCTGAACAACTATACCTAAGATTTGAGCTACATAGGTTGAGTTCTTTAACTGTCATGCAATAATATCCCGAGCATTGCTCCACTGCCAGCCAGGCGTTCATAGCTCCGATGGAGATACCTGTAGTTCTATCAAAGTATTGTTGTATTGCCAGACAAGTGTCCATAGCCCCGATAGAGATACTTGAATCACCCATTTGATATTGAGTTTGCCTTCTTTCAATGGTTCTTTTTTTTCTTTTTTTCTTTCTTTCTTTTATAGGCTTCACTTGTGGAAATTCTTTATTAACTTTTCTCAATACTCAGATATAACTAATCTAAAATGTGGGTTGAGAACTATGGTGGACCTTATGATAATATTGGGAATCATATTTTTCACTTGAATTAGAGATACAACCACCCTAAGACAAATAGGCATTTTACATAGATAGATGTTTTTATCTATTTTGTGACAAATTTCAATCATGGTTCATGAGATTGTTTACAATATACCTTATTCTTAATAACTTTTCAAACCATGGTTCAAAACGATCATAAGACACAAGTTTAGAATGAAATATTTCAATAGACATGTCAAAATATCTAAACCAATTTCTCTCCTAGTGCTTGTAGCATACTTTGAATAACAACCCCTTCATTTCAAAATGGAAGAAAATGAAGGTCCCCAGAAACCAAGACGAAACAAAAACAAAACAACAAAAAGAAAATAAAGGAAAAAAAAACCAACCAACAACAAAGAACAACTAATTACATATATAAAATCAATAGAAATCAGACCCTCATGGGCCAAAGTAGTGCTTGAGAAACTGACCATTGATAGGCAATGGAACGGGTTTTCCTATTAGGGTGCTCAAATGAAAAGTATTCTCACCCAAAATTTCTGCTATCTGATATGAACCCAACCAAAGTTTATCAAACTTCTGGTGGTCTCCTTTCTTCTCCTTAGCTTTATCCCATAGCAACACAAGATCTGATATCCTAAAGGCATTAATTTTGGCCCTCTTGTCAAACCACTATTTGACGACAGCTTGATGAAAACTGTTGTAAAGCAACGTCTCTTTGTTCTTCCATGTTTAGTAGATTAGTTAGCCTAACCTCTATTCAATCATCCTTTGAATAGAATTTATGCATGAACCTGAGAACATGTATCTACAAATGGATAGGGAAGACTGACTCTTGGTTGTAGACTAACTTAAATGGTGAATTCCCTAGGGTGACTTTAATGCGAGTTCGATCTTCCCATAAGGAAAATCTCAGTTGGGTATGCCAGTCTCTAGGGTTGTTTTCTAGCAACTTTTTAATCACTTCCAACAGGTTTTTGTTAGTAGACTCAGCTACTCCATTTCCCTGAGGGTAGTAATTAGACGAATACTTCAAGACAATTTTGTGTTCATAGGCCCATTAAATGAACTTAGTAGAAGAGAAAGTAGGGCCATTGTCACATACCAGGGTGAATGGTACTCCAAACCTGGTTATGATGCTTTCATTGAGAAATTTGATGACCACGTCTATGGTGTTGTTTTTATAGGGTTAAGCCTCGGTCCAACACGTGCAGTAGTCAGTTGCCGCCAGAATGAATTTATGACCTGCAAATGAGCTTGGATTAATAACTCCAACAAAATCTAATGCCCATTGTGCAAATGGTTTTACCTCATACATAGGTTGTAAAGGCATCACTTGATTATGTTCCCTGGATGCAGAGGTCTGACATTGGTGACATGTCTTGACGTGTTGGTGTGCATCTCAGAACACATGGGACTAATAGTAGCCTAATCTAAGAATTTGTTGTGCCAAGGAATCAACAGATCCATGGCCCATGCCATGTCTACCATGAAACTCAACAATGGCATGCTTTGCTTCTTGTTGATACAAGCAGCACAGGTAAACACCTTCAAAATTTCTTTTGTATAAGGATCCTCCTTTAAGCATGCAATGAGCACTCTTCATCCTCAATGCTCTCCTTTGAGTAGCATTCATCCCATCTGGAAATTTATTATTGAGGAAGAAGATCATATCCGTATACCAAGGATCCTTTGTAAATGATTGCACTGTGTATTGTTGGCAAGTGATAGTCTTATCCACATCTGCCATAGCTTTAGATAATCCCTGTCCTTGAACGAGCTTCATTGGATGTATTTCTAGATCAAACTCTTGTAAAATGGCCATCCATTTTCCTCTTCTCTCCCCTAATTCACTCTACATGAGGAGAGACTTCACAATGGGATCAAGAACTATGGCAACGACCTAACTTCGAAGGATGTAATGTTTGAATTGTTTTACTGCTCGCACAAGTGTGAAAGCCTAATTTTCAAGGGGTGGATATCTAACCTCTGCATTCTTAAATGGGGAACTCATGAAGGCAATAGGCCTTTCATCTCCCTCTCCCTTTCGTTGTGTCAACACAACAACACATGAATGATCAGATGCAAAAGAATAGATATAAAAAGGCTTTAAATAATCTGGGCTAGTTAAAACTGGTGCCTCAGAAATTGACTGTTTAATCTGTGAAAAAGAAGATTTAGCTTCATTACTTCATTTTATCTTTGCATACTTTTTCATCATTTCATTAAGAGGTTTGACAATCTCTACAAAGCCCATTATAAATTTCCTCACAAAATTGATCCTTCCGAAGAAAGATCTCATTTCCTTCTTACTCCCTGGCATTGTCTATTTTAGGATGGCCTCAACTCTGCCAAGGTCTATGGATATCCCCTTTTCTAATATTACATGACTAGAGAGTTTCCCTTTAGAAACTCCGAACACACACTTTTTAGGATTAAGAGACACACCATAACTTATACATCTCTTAAGAATTTTCACTAAATCTGAAGCATGGTCCCTTTTGTTTTTAGAGAACACAATTAAGTCATCCACATAAATAATGATACATTTACTTGTTAAGTCTTTGAATGCCACATCCATTGCACGTTGAAAGGTAGCTCCAATGTTGATAAGACCGAACGACATCCTCTGATAGGCAAATGTCCTCCACTTGGTAGTGAAGGCAGTTTTCATTCTATCTTCATGACTAACCAGAACTTGAGTATATCCTGAATAGCCATCCAAAAATGACGTCATCTAGGATCCATTAACAGTTTTCAATACCTCATCAAGAGAAGGAAGTGGGTAATTATCCTTCTTTGAGGCCTTATTAAATTCCTTAAATCAACACAAAATCTAATCTCACCATTTTTCTTGTGCACAGGGACCAAGTTAGCAACCCACGTGGAATGTCGTACTGGGAAGATTATCCTTGCAGACAATAGCTTTTGTACTTCCTTTTGAATTAAAGGCTTGATCAAGGCATTCACCGAGCGCTACTTTTGGTGAAAGGGATTTGCCTCTAGCTTCAAAGGTATGGTATGTGTGATGACTGAAGTATCAAAGGTCCTCAAATCCTCATATCCCCAAGCAATTGTTGTAATGTCCTCTTTCAACACCTTAACTATTTTATCTATGACTTCCTCGGGGCAAGTTTTGCCTATATACACATTCCTTTCTTGACCAAAATCAACCAAATTGACATATTCGTACTTCCCTCCATCACTTTCTATTGCTACCCTTTCACAAGCGTGAGGGTCTGAGTCAAAGATTCTCTCCAAGGCTACCATCCCCTTTGGAATGATGTTTCTTTTCAAGTTGAGTATTCCTTCGATATCACAATTCTCAAGCCCAATCTCTATGGTCTCTTTCTGTTTCGTCAATTATTTGTCCCTCAAAGACATCTGAACTTGCCAAGAAGGCAAGTATATGTTGGTCATCATCAAAGACCTAAAAATTTCAGACATTATCCAGGATGGTTGGGATCGAGACCAACTTCACTGAGAATCTCTTCAATTTGGAGTCCTACATAGGCTCCAAAGTACTGGCATCAACAACAAGTGCATCAACAATCTGATTCTCTTCTCTAGGAATTAGAGTGATTCCAAAAGCGTCAAAATCTTCAATCAGATTCCAAACTTTGTTCCTGTAGGAAACCAATCTTTTTGTTGTGACAAGTGTATTGACTACGGACTTGTTTAACAATAACTTCAGAATCCCCCATAACCATGAGAGTTGTAACCTTCTTTTGATGAGCAAACATCAGTCCTCGAGCAAGCACTTCATATTCTTCCACGTTGTTTGTGCAGCCAAACTGCAACTTGTAAGATGCAAAATATGTCTTCCCTTTCAGGTTGGTTAGTTCAATTCCCACTCCACTCCTTGATTTGGAGTTAGAGCCATCAAATTTAAGACTCCATAGTTGGTTTGGAGCTGGGATTTCTTTCTTTTTTGGGATTACAAGTGTTTGCTTGCTAGAAGTAGGTGGCGGCTCAGACTCGTGTTGGCTATCTAAATTTAAAGGTTGATGCGAAAAAGGTTTATTAGAAGATTCTCCTATATTCAAAACCTATTCAGGAACTACTTCCTGAACATTTTCTTGGATCATATCACAATTTAGTATGTTTTTCATCAATGCCTTAAGCATTGGAAGTTATCCAGGGTAGGTGGGACAACCAAAGATTGAGATTCCTCAATCTTTCTTTGGAGGTCAGAGAATAGAACTTGGGTTTGCTCAAGCTAAGAAAGACCTTCCTCTTGAGTGGGGTTAGTTCTTGTCAGGATGGTGGCATCCCTAGCTTCAAATGCAAATTGATTGGTGGGTGCTTGGGGTTGGCATTCACAAGTTTCCTCAGCCTGGTAGACATGATTTAAGATATCTACACAAGGTTGGCATGTCAACTCGGAATGATTCTGATAATGAATCCTACACCAATTAGGAAGCAAAAAACTCCATAGATCAGCCTCTTCCCCTAGAACTAGCCTATCTTGTTGCAAATTTTTAATGAGAACTTGTTGGTTGACCATGGTCACTGGGTCACTATTTTCTAAAGGCAGTGTATCATCAGAATTGAGCATTGAGAATGTCATGATCTCCTCCCTCTTGTAAACTCCTATCTCAGTTTTGAAGTAAGCTACCTCATTAGGAGAATCATATTTAGTGATCATGTGTTTGAGCCTAGGCTCACTCTCAATCCTAATTTGTGATGCTATCCCTTTCCAAGGCAACACATATGTGAGAAGTCTAAGGACAGATATCCTCCAATTCTTTTCATTAGGTCTCAGCTTAGAAGCATACCATATTTTTCTGGGATATCAACTACTTGGATATCCATGTAAGTTTGGATCCTTGGGTCAAATCCAACCTGTACATGAATATTTTTTAGTTCTCCTACCACATTGACTTTAGTTTTATCCAACTGAATGACCTTTTTGTTAGTCTGAAGTAAACTCAAACCTAACTTTCTACAAATTGAGAAGGGCATGATGTTACCTGATGCTCCAGAATCCAATAGGCAGTTGTGCAGATTCTTTCCAAAAATCCTTCAGCTTAAAAGGAAAGGTGGGGTCCCTGTCTTTCCTTTATATAGGGCTGCATTCATTTCATTTGTTGGAGTCACCTTATTTTTTCATTTTGAGCGATCTACCTCCTCCAGGGCCCTCAACACAATTTCTCATTGGGTAGGACACCACTTCATAATGTCAAAGAATGAAAATGAAGTCTTTTTCTTCTGAATCTCTGCAATAAAATCAAACTCCATATCATTTTTCAATGGATACTTAGGAATAAAAGGTGGATTACCTTTATTTTGAGATTCAAATGGCCCCTTTGGTGGTGGCGGATTGTTGTTCGCATTCTGATTGGGTGGGACCATGGTGTTAGGAGGGGAATATGTAGTAAATGGGCCCTTATTATGATTTCTCAAGAAATGACCTCCTTTGGATTGGAAGGCCTGAGCATCATATACATCTTCTATTGGTTCATTTTCTTCTTGGCTAGGAAATGGAAGTTCTTCATCAAAGATGCCATAAGCCATGGCAGTATCTGTGGATCCACCAAACTTATTGGAAGCGCCTTGCAATGGAGCATCAACCTGCATAATCTTGACCATCTTCTCCATTTCTGAGCAATTTACCTCAGAATGAGTTGTAGTGTCGTGTAGTCTACACCAATTCATCATAAAGTTGAGATCTGCCACATTTACAGTGTGTGGCTTGTCATCTCCAGCCTGATAATTATGGGAAACCCCCCCATTGTTTGGCACTATATTCCATTGTCTATTGTTGTTAGACTTCTGGTCATATCCCCTATTCTGATTTTGGTAATTTTGGTTAGGGGAATTTTGGCTTTAGAAGTTCCTCTGGTTCTGATTGGTGTTCTGATTCTGATTAGAGTTCTGGTTGGAGTAACCACCCTAATTAGAATACCCTCCTTGATTTTGATAATTTTGGTTTTGGTTTTGATTTTGAGGGGGGTTATATCTTAGTTGAGCCATACCATTGGACATCTGAGATAGAGTCTTCTTTAGATTTTCCACTTCATTAGTCAATTCAATAGTTTGTTCACTTTCTGCAGTTTTCACAACAGATGGCTGACTGACAGGATTTGACCCTCCAGCTTGATTATGGTGATTTTGTGATTGTTGGGAGGAATCTTGAGCCCCATTAGTGAAGAATGGTAGGGGTGGTGGAGTTTGTAACTCATACATGGGTCCATATTGGGAATAAGAAATCCTTGGGATCGTATTAAATAGAGGAGTTGGATTAGGCATTTGATATCCTATGGGAGGGAGAACTCTGAAAGTTCTCGATTGTAAGCTTATCTATTGCTGCAATTTAATGGCCAGGTGATAAACTTTAGACAGAGAATTAATCTCAATGACAACATATGTCCTTTGCATAAATAGGCCAAACAAGGGATCTATGACCCTTAAATATGACAAAA
This sequence comes from Sequoia sempervirens, assembly GCA_007258455.2. Taxonomy (NCBI): domain Eukaryota; kingdom Viridiplantae; phylum Streptophyta; class Pinopsida; order Cupressales; family Cupressaceae; genus Sequoia; species Sequoia sempervirens. Next base: position 193,918 of record VDFB02271791.1, read on the forward strand.
TGGCAATATTTTCAACAACCAAGTAAGGATCCTATAACCTTTGGTACATCCTCTGGAATCTTGTGTTAAACAATGGTAAGGGTTCATGGGGTTCTTTTCTTATGGTAGAAAATTGGTGATACAAAATGGTAGGGTCTACGTAGACCCGAAATTGATTGATAAAGGCATTTTCTAAGTCAGTCCAACTCATAATAGACCCTTGTGGTAAATTCAAATACCAATTGTATGCCATGTCACCCAAAGAGTAGGGGAATAATCTACATACCACATCATGGTGGGATATTTGAGCATGAGTACAAGTATCTTTAAATACTTGTATATGCTCTTCAACACTCCTTAATTCTCTATGCATATATTTGTGAAAGAATCTCTCTGGATTCTTGGGAAGATAGTGTATACCACCAGGGATAATCCCCAATGGAGAGGGATTATTTATGAAGAAAACCATGGGTGGTGGTGGGACTGGTTGAACCAGTGGTGGAATAGGTGGATTTGGTGGAAATCTAGGTAGAGTAAGTGGTGGTGACAATGGTGGAATGAAAACTCTAAGCGCTTGGGGTCTACACCTGACAGGGGTTTGGAGTTCAACCAATGGTTCAGGATTCTGAGAAGATTTGAGAACTCTTTCAAACCTTTCTGGTGAGAATGACCCAATTTGAGCTAGTTTGTTCCTTAGGCCCTCCTTCTTGCGCCAAATCCGTTGATGGTCAAAATAGCACAACATTAAATAGAATATCTCTATCATATTTCTCTTGAAAAAGAAAGATAACATAAAGCAATCTATCTTCCAAGGTCCTGGTAGTTGGTTCTCAACTATGCTGATGTTACTCAATGGCCAATGCAACTGTAATATTCAAGGGGGCTGTTGGTATAAAGGAATACAAACTACATCATATCAATTAACCTACGTTTGGGGGGTATAAATAAATAGAAAAAGATAGATCAGGGCTTCAGAACAACAAAATATGAATAAGACTTCTTCACATCTAGACATGTACCTTAACAATGAGTGTTTCTTCAACTAACCAAAACCATAACATGATGCAATCCATAGCATAACCTACACCATTTCATACATCCACAATGGTAATTCAACAACCACAACCATTCATCAAAACTTGACTTCAAGATCAAAACATATCACCCACTCGTCTCTAAAATCAGATCAAATAGACATAAAAGTAATTCCATTCACAGATAATTCAATGAAATAATCTTAAATATGGTTTTCCCTATTGATATGCATAAAATAGAAAACATTAAGGCACAACTCACTGGCATACAAATGATTATGATTCATTAACATTACCATAAAGGTCCAAACTTGACAATAACATGTAACTGTATAAAAGTGTAAAAATATCCAAATATAACATAACTTCTTAAAGTATCTTGCTTCAAACTTGTAAAATCCTAAGACTATAATCACTATCTTCTATCTTATCAGGTGGCTAATCATTCTTCAATCAGCTGACCTTTACGAAATGGAGCCCAAAATTACATATAAGGAAGCCATGCATAAATTTCTCTCAATCAGAAACTGAGATCCAATAAACAAGGAGCTGGAACTGCATGAAGAAACTATACTAGTTGATCTTCAGTTCAAGGGTTGATTGCCCCGTTGTCCAAAATCTGACACCTAAGGAGGAAGGTGGAGTTGTTGGATGAGAGTTTGAGTTCAACTCATGTCATAACCCCGCAAAATAGGAGAGAAGAGGAAGTTGTCTATCACAAACATAACGTTTTGCTGCTAGCTCATTCCTGCATTGCTTGGTCAAGGAGATATTCATCATAACTAGAGAATACTTCTTGAAGAATGTCCTCATCAGGTCTATCTACCCAATTATGCTCAAATTTAATTCTCTTCAACTTTGTTGAGGCGAATTCTTGCATATCTTTCAATTTGATCAATTCCCTCCTAGTAGCTTTCACCTCATCTTTGATGTCCACGAGTCTATCCAACAACAAGTCTTCTCCATCATCTTCTTTCTGCATCACTTCCTCAAATCTACTGATCCATTTCTCTTTCAATTTATCCAAAGGAAGACCTTCTTTGACAGGGATATCCACATTGAGAAAAATAGCAGCCAATGCCTCCAATTCATCAATTTGTTCATTCAAGTCCTTACTGGCCTCCTGAACTTCATTTTTATGCTCATAGATGAATTTGGATCTAAATTGGATTATGCTCAATGTCTTCTCAATAAAATATGCATTATCATCATCAAGAATTGATTGCTCCAAAAGAGTTGACTTAGGTACCTTGCTGATGTCCTTTAATTTCTTAACATGCTCTCTATACTCCTCATCTTGTTTCTCCAAGCCTTCAACATGTTGATTCATTTCTTCTACTAATTCTAGTGCACCCTCATGCACTTTACAACAATCAACAAGTACCTAACCAACCTCTTGATTGAGCCGATCAATCCACCTATCAAGCATCCCCACCTTACTTCTCATTTGCACTAAATCATCAACTTCTTTCTTACTCAATAAGATTGGGGTCTCTGGGGCAACAACTTGTTGAGAAACCAGAGTGGACACATCCTTCAAGAATTTGTGCAATTGATCTAATTGGGCTTTAAGTTCATCCTTCTTCTACTTATCTTTGATCATTCTAGATTTGGTGGAGGATGCTACAATATAAATGAGGTGCAGCTATTGATTCCTTGTAGGTCTCCCCAAACTGGAAATGCCTAATTGGCAATTAGTCAATTGCATGTCTTTTATGTCTTTATCCACCATTGGGATTGCACATTCAACAACAATCTCTCCAGCATCCATGAGCTCAGTGGAATGAAGAACTATGGCCTTTTTCTTGGGTCTTTCCTTCTCTATCTCCATCATTTCATCCCAATTCAGAGGCTGAGGTTTAACTATTTGTTTCCTCTTAAGATCAAGTTTTAGCCATGTTGGAGCAACAGGAGTGGTGACTACTTGTGTAGAAGAAGAGGTAGCAATGGAAAAAGAAAGAGGTTGCAATATGGTGGTCCTAGGTTGAGAATCAACTTGTACATGTTGTTGTTCCCTTTGTGCAACTTCTTGTGCCAACCTTTCAGCTTCTTCTTCATCCTTTTGCTCCTGCAAATTTTTAGCTTCTAACTCCTTTTTCAAACACTCTTCTTCTAGTCTATTTTCCTCATACATTTGATCTCTCTGTCTCAAGCTCCTTGACTTTATCTCATGCCTCCTTAGACATTTCTTCATACTTTGCAAGCTCTTCAACCTCCTTTTCCCTTTGTAGGAATTCTTCTTCTTCTTTCCTTCTGTGGGCTTCCTCAACAACCTTAAATTTAGCCTCAAGGTCTTCTCTTTCCCTTCTCTATCTAGCTTTTTCCTCCTCTAGATCATGGATCTTCTACAACATTGCCAATTTATCTCTCTCTTCTTTAGTTTTCAACACCTACTCTCTTTGTTGTTGTTGCTTAGCCAGTTCATCAACCTTGGCACTAGCTTCCAATTCTTGTTGTTTAATCAATGCATCATCTTGTTCCTTAGCATCAATTTCTTTCTGTTTGGCAAGTGCCTCAGCTTGTGCCTTGGCATCTGCTTCTCTCTTGGAATCCTCAAACAACTTCCATTCATCCTCTTCAGTCAAAACATACTCAGTTCTGACATCCTTGGTTTCCTCATGAGAGGCAACCACATTATTCTCCTTATCTGATTGAGTAGGCTCAGAGTCTGTATCTATGTCATGAATTTTAATTTCAGGCTCCTTCTCTTTCAAGGATTCAGCTTCCTTGTGAAGGGTTCCCATAGGCATTTCCCCACTTGGTTGCTCTGTAAGAGGAGGTTGAGTTGAGGCTTCTCCTTTAACCATTGTTGAAACACCAGGTTGTGTTGTGGCCTCTTCTCCATGTTCTTTAGGAACATCTTGGGAAAGAATTGCAGGTTCCAGTTCCTCTCCAGAATTGGGAGGGAAGAACTTCAATGGCTCCTTAGGAGTTGTATTTCTTTTTGTTCTTCTATATCCTTGAGTGGTACCTGTAGCCTTTCTCTTTTTGGAAGTCTAAGCTTCTAGTTCCTTAATTCTCATGACCAATCATTGGATACTTTTATCCAAGATCGACCTTGCAATCTGTTTGATATCAATGGATTCATCTGCATCCCAATCCACTAGATCCAAGTCTTTAGTACCTATTTTATCTACATCATATTCGGGATCCAAGTTTACCCCATCATCTGACAAATTATCAAGAATATCCTCCTTCACCCCATATTCAACCATGAGTGGAATGGGAAATCTTTCATAATTTCTTCTTCTTAGATCATTCTCATCCTACAGATCTATCGAAAAAACTTCTAGCAGATTGAAGTGTTTATCAAAAATAGTAGGAAGCAAACCCTTCATCTTGTGCTTGGGATCAAAATATTTCCTAGAGGTATACAAGCCCAACCTTAAATGGATTAGCTCATCATATATTACCTTGGTTGCCACATTGTGTGCACAACTATACTCACCCAACTTCATGGTGAATTTGTGGCAACCAGTCTTGTGCTTATTGGAAAACTTGTGATTAACTGATATAGCTTGATAAATGAACTCCATCAAGACAATCCTATTGTTGCAGCACCTAGGCAGTAGATGAGGGTGCCCATCCTAACCAGCCAGCCTGAAATAAGTAAAATTGGGGTATTGGATGTACCAATTTCCCCACTTTGCAATAAATCCCATAGCATCCCTGCTAAATCTGTAGCCTGCATCTCCCATTAGCCAGTTAATGATAACATACAAGAATGCATCATTAACTCTTCTATAGTGGGACTCAGAAGTCTACAAGGAGAGCTAGTCATAGTGATCCCACCCTTTTTGGTCCTTGAGCTTCTCCCAATATTCCAACTACATTCAATCCAGGAAAGATGTCCCTTCTTGCAGCTACATATATCACATAAGAGGTCATAAAGAAACTCTTGGTCTCTCTCACTCTAAGTATATGGTTATGTATGCATTCTGATACAATCATCAGCCAATCAAATTGCAGCCTACCATCTAGGATGGTTTGAATGAATGGAAACATCCATTCCTTGAACTGGAAGGCATCTCTCTTCCCAAACAACCTGGAGAGAATCATAATTATATCTTCGATCTCCTTGTAGAAATTTGATCTTTTAGGCTGATCGGGAAGCTTGGCTAGGGACTTCTTTTCAGCCTTCATCTAGTTCTTATTCATGTGAGTCCCGCTAGCCTCCTTCTTATTGCTATATAGTTGTAAGGATTATACCTCATTGAGTTGTCTGGGGCTCTGTGGGGTAGGTAAATTGAACATGAACCTTATCATCTATGGTGTAAGGTCAATAATTATGTTCCACTGCAAGTCCACACATTGTCTGGTAGCAGGATTATAAGCTTTAGTTGCAGTAAGTATTAACTCTGGACATTGGACAAATAGAGGAAAGAGGGCAACGTGTGCCAAACTAGATTGAAAAATTCTCTCTATTCTTCCCGCTACATCTTCACTGAATGTTTCTTCATACAACTCTTCATAGTTAAAAGGGCCTAAGTTTGTGTTTGTGAAATCTACCCAATCTGATTCCACCTTGCTAGCCATAATGGTAGGACTTTGATGCTTATAACTCAAAGTATAGGGGAGTTGTTCCACCTTGATCTTCTTAGGCTTCGTTCCTTTCCTTGAACTCTCTGCAGGTTGGCTTCTTTGAGAAGCCTCTTCTGATGCTCCTAACATCTCCTATTTCTGCAATAAAACCCTAGATTAGAGGAACAAAAGCATGAAAATCATTACATCATCCAATACCATTCTCTACTCCCTCAAGATAACTTTCCATACTTAGTCAAATTCCATATTCATCGGAAGTGGAGTCAAAGAAGAATCAAGAACGTGAAACAATTTAACACAAGGCGGGATCAGGACCAGAACTGGAACAAGACCGGAATCGGGATCAAAATGAAAACCAAACCTGAAACCAATCAATAGTTCCAAGTTTGACCTCCACTCCAGTTTTGTTTCTGCCAAAGGGTAAGGGTGAAAATTAGAGTCAATGGTCATCGAAAGTGGGATCATTTTGGGAATGAACCCTGATGCAAACACTCACAGGACGAGTTCGTTCCCAAGTCCACTTCCACTAGTTTACCATTTAAAATGAAGCAATTTCTTAATAGCGCGCACACATGAGTTGTTGGACTTGGGTCACATGGGATCATAAGGGAACTTCAAATAAAGGGGCTTAACCTCACCCTTTAATAGAATAAAGACCAAATTTAACTCAAGGGGCTGAATATTGTAAAGGTCGTCGAACAAACCCTTGTTTGCACAATGCGTTGACTCAAATAATTAGGGCATCAAAAACTGAACATGAAAATCACTGAACCAACACATGAATAAGATCAAAGTGGTCTCTAAACAAATTCTAATGCATTTAAAGCACATAAGACCCCATCAAATGGAACCCTAGTTAGAAACTAGGGCATGACAGAACAAACCTACCATGAAAATAACATCAATGACAAAAGAAACAAATGGAAAAGTAGAAAAAGCAAAATGAAAAATAGAAAAGGACAAAATGAAACTGGAACACACTAGGGAACAAGCGAAGATTCATAGGAAAAGGTCCCACGAACACGCAAGAACACCATGAACACGAACACAAAAGAAAAATGACAAGCACAAATGGAAAATGAATGGGAAAAGACCCTACCTCGAAACGTCAACAAGGAAAGGTTGAAACTTGATAAGAAATTGCTCACCAATGCACCTTTGCAATCAAATTGTGCTCCTCTCAAAGTTATCATGGCTCTGTTTTGGTCAAACAACTTTGAGAATAAAGATAATGAGCCAGTTAACCTTGATTAAGGTTTAAAAATCATTTCGCGGATGTGAGGAGGCTACAATTAATGCCATAAATTTGGTTGGTCGAGGGCAGAGGAAACAATGTAAAAGAGTAATCAACCAGTGTGGAAATCAAAAGCAGGGTAGACATGGACTTGGATCCAAAATAGAACAAGAAACCTTTACCAAGTCTCTTATCCAACTCTGGTTCTGGTTCTAGTCCCGAGAAAAGGATAGACAACAAAGGGAAATGGGGGCAGATTTGGAACCAAAACTGAACTTGAAACTTTTACAAAGTTCCAAGTTTAGTTCCGATTTCGGTTTTGATCCTAACAAAGGAACAAAACATTGAGAGAAGGACACAAGAATGATGGGAAGTGGGACTAGAATGAAAATTAGGCCCGACCGAGACACCAACGAAAACAAACAACAAAAAGCAAGTGAGCAGGAGCAAGATCAAAACAATTTTTTTTTAGAACTTTTACAAAGTTCCAGGTTCAACTCCAATTTTGGTTCCGCTTCTGCCAGAGCAAAAACAAAACATAGAGAAATGGGGAATAACTTAAGGGAAAAACGAACCCAAGAGCGCAAGACAGAACAAAAGATGACAAAAAGAACAACGAGGCAAGGGCGGGACTAGAATCAAGATCAAATCCAGATTTGGAACCTTCAAAATTTCTAAGTCCCATTTCCATTCTAACTCTGCTTCCGCCATACCAAAAAGAAACAAGGACTTAGGAGGAAAAAGAACAACTCCTAAGACCCAAACAAAACACCAAGGACAAAACAAAAACAAAGGGGGACCCATTTTGATCCAAAACAAAATGGGGTGGTTATGCAAGGCATAACATGACTGTCCATTTACATCTCTCTAGGCTATCCATCCAAATGGTAGGTTGTCCATCTAAATGACAATCTATCCATCTAAATGATAGGTTGTCCATCTAAATGGTAGACCTTTCATTGGTCATCTTTCATATGTCTTGTGAATGTTCTTTCTTTTGGAGTTTTTTACCCCTTCCGTATTGTCATCTCCCTTTCATTTGTTCATAAAGAAATATTTCTTCCATGAATCGTTGCCTCTTGTAGATTGCTCATCATTCTTCAATACTGATATATGTACCTTTTCTATAGTGCCTATTCTTTCAAAAGAGATTCCTTTGTCATCAAATAATTTTACATCTTGGATCCCATGAACTTCAACAATGCAAATCCATATAGCACTCATAACAAGCTCAACCAATAACTGTATAGTATATGGTCTCATATTTGGTAATATGTATTGGTGCAATTTAATGTCATTTCATAACGAAACATTTGTAGGTAATTATTTTGAACATTTGACCACAAGTAACCGTTGTAGAGTGTTTGAACCCTTTTATCTTGAACACAAAGTTGAAACTGATGTATGTTTATGAAAGTAAATAATGTGTTTATTTTTCCTATTTTGTAGAAGGTGTAAACAACAAGAGCATCTAGACAAACATACTTCAACAGCATATAAATTTTGACAACATATTACACCTATTTTGATTTTATATTTCTATTGTGTTTTTATATAGTGCATAAAATTTTACAACAAAATGGTAAGATTGATTATTTTCTAAATTGCCTAGCAAAAGAGGATTGTGACACTTTGTTTTCATTTAGATATGAACTAGATCCACATTGAATGAATTGCATGGAATTACTAATGTTAATACATACTTACAATGTATGAGCCTATCTATAGTTAAAAAAACAAATTGTAAAGAGTATGGCCTTTGGGGTGACTTATTTTGTATTAAATTGGACTAATGAATGTCCCAGTAGACATGAACATTATACAAACAGTGTTACCATGCTCCACCAATGAAACATTCACAATCGCTATTGCATTAAAGAGACACTTGTAATATAGAAAAGCATACCAAAAAAGAAGAGTTCGACCAAATGTTATTATGAATTCTTTAAACGAGTTGTGTAAAATAATGTTGTACAAAATACAAAATGTTAAATTAAACAAAAATTGGCATCAACATTTGTACCATTTAGAAGAGCATATTGTAGTTATCGAATCTTCATCAAGTGATAGCGACAAAGACAATGACACAAATAATCCAATGGAAATGGAAATGGATACCTTGATCCATGGATTTACTGAGTCAAGAACTATACACTCAATACAAGACAAAGTCATTGAAATTGCACTTGCTAAAGGAAAACAACCTCTAGGAATATTCCAATACAAATATGCAGAAGAAATGAATTTTCCAATGCTATTTTTTGGAGAACCACACGATGAATAAATTGAAAAGAAAATTTCATACCAAAAAATTGCACAATAGGAATTACAAAATTCAAATCGAACATTTGCTTATCATACCACCAATTTATTTTTCAAAACCATCAAAAATATAATTGGCCAAGTTTTTTCTACACTATGGATAAGAATTCGCAAAGGGAAATTAAAAGGTAGAATCCTACTAGCAAAAGATGTGAAGCACAAACCAAACCTTGAAAAAATATTGCAATCAAATATTGGATATGTAGATTTCAAAAAATAAGAAATTCGCTAGACTATTTGCAACACCTAAAGATAAATATTTTTTCAATGATACAACAATTAGGACCACCTACTTTTTCTGTAACTTTCACTAGTGCACAACAAAACTGGGAGCCATTAGAAGAAACATTGAAAGAATTGTACATCTCACACAAAAACAAATCAACAGAAAGCCAACAAGAAATGCTTAATGAAGTTGACATTACCTATTTGATTAAAAAGGATCCAACCACTTGTACTCACTATTATAAACATAGAATTAATGCAATGAAACAATTAATATGTTCAGATGAGACATTTTTCAGAAAGGCATTAGACTACTTTTTAGTTATAGAATTCCAAAATCGAGGAAATGAACATGACCATTTCATGCTATGGGTTAAAGATGCACCTATTTATGGAAAAGATACTAATACTAGTATTGAAATTTTTGTAGACAGATATATAACTTGTAATAGTGAAACTTAAAAAAAAAATAGCTAAAATACATATACATCACCATACTAAACAATGCACAAAGACCAAAAAAAATGTCAGCTTGGTTTTCCACAACCACCAATGAAAACAACAAGAATTCTTGAACCATGCATCAACAAAAAAAGAAACATGTGTTTGGCTGAAAAACTTAGATCCACTTTAAAATGTTCAAATTATGATTGCTCTACATCTTTTGAGGATTTCCTAGTGAACATAAGCATGGATGAAGAAGAATACATATTGGCCATACAATCTGCATTTCTTAGACCAACAATGTTTATGAAAAGAAAGCCAACTCACATTTGGAACAATACATTTTGTAAGAAAATTCCACATCTATGGCAAGCAAATGCATATGCACATTTTTTTCTAAATGCATATGTTGTAGCAATGTACTGTAGCTCATACATGACAAGATGCAATGCCTCAATAACAAATGCATTTAACAAAATATGCACAGACCACACATAACATAACATTGATGTGATTAAAATGATAACAAAACTTGGCAATGCTTTGCTCAACCTACAACAAATGTCTACTCAACAAGTTGTACACATTGTGCTTTCACTTCCTCTTAACTATAGTTCAAGGAAATGCATATTCATAGGCACATCAATGTTGAAAATGGAGGTAATTATGTAGCTTAATACTTTGTAAAACTATGAGATTGTAGATCTAATTAAGTGTTGTTTGTTACAATTTCTTTGTGGATGATTATCTGTTTAGATTCATTTTACCATTTGTATAAATAGACAGAAGATTATAGAAGAATAAGATCATAAGATAGAAGTGACATAGCATATATCATGGAGAAACCCTTTCGGGAAAAAAATCCACCACCAAAATCAATAGAGCTTGTATTATTTAACCTTAGAACAAGACTACAATAATTCTTTATCAATCCTTGCTTGAGATGCTTCTTTTGCCTTCAACAATTCTTCTTCACAACCTGCAATAAAATTTGATAGAACTCTCTTCAACTTGCTGCAATTTATAGACAATAATGAGCCTTGTAAACTCCAAATATTTTACAATTACAAAGCATAAATCTTATCTCACAAAACCTATGCCTATTCTTTGCAAGTAGAGTTCTTATGTGAAAAAAATATCAAACCAAGTTCTTCATCAATTTGTGCATCCCAAACTGAAGTCATAATTCAACGTTGATTACGAAGATATCTTGTAAGCCCCTCCTTCAATTTGGCGCCCAAGAATGGGCCCACTTAACTTAGCCTTATAAAATATCTTCTCATGCAAAAGTGTTAACTCCAAGATGCTAACTTGGGCCCCCAAGGTGGGTCCAAGTCAATCTCTGTTAATTGAAACATAACTCTCCATCAATTCATGCAAACATGATGCATGATTGATCATCCCCACTTAACTAAATGTATCACCTGTTATCTATCATACAACTCAAGTAATTAGTCATGCATTCCAAGTCAACTGAAGTCAACTAGCATTCAACTGAAACTAACTACATGCAATTGAAGCTAAGTGAACCATAACTGAATTGAACTGATCTTAACTGAATTGAATTGATACTAAACTAAATTGAATTGAACTAAACTCCATGCACATAAACATCAATCCCTAACTTCTAGGATCTTTACATGCATTACTGAAGTGTTATCTTTCTCCAAATAGTTAACTTAACTCAAGGTGGGTTCCACCTTCCATGTGGGTGCCCCATGTGCTCCTATTTTGTAGGAGCTCTTCTTGGGCGTCCCCAAATGTTCCTATCATTTAGAATTAATTACAAATGTCAATTTACATGTTCATTTCATTTGAATTTAATCTCTTTCTAATCCTAGTGTTGGGGAACACTTTTCAAGGACTTAGGAGATACATGAAATAATGTTTAGGATTGCAATTAAATGGCATCCTATTCCCAACAATCAACTATTGAAAACCATACATTTATTTTGAAAAATTCCACATAGCTAAAAAATGAGCCAGATGAATCACAAAATGTTGCTTGTAAAAATTTGATTGACCATTATATTGCACGTCCTAAAATGTTGGCAAATGTTTGTCTAGCAGAATTTGTCACATAATACACAACAACAAAAGGACAATTAAAACAAAGAAGTAGAGCACAAATTATTAGATATATAAGATACAATAAACATGTTGACATTGAGATCTATTATAGGGAACAACTTTTACTATATGTCCCATTTTCCATAGATGAAAACATATTGAAAAAAGGCTTCACAACATGGGAAAATACTTTCACTGCTAATGAAAAAATAGTAAAACTTAATCAAGCAAAGTACACATACCATATAAATGAGCTATAGGGTGATTTGGAAAATGTTATTAATGATTTCAATATTGAAAACGAGAAATGTACAGATACAAACAATGTTGAAAACTTAACACCAAATATAATGAATAATACAATTTGCAATCGGATCTGGACACAATAAAACTTAAATTCTACAACAAACAAATGAGAAGACCATTTGAAATTTCTAAACATCCAAACTTAGTTGACAACATAGAATACTACAATGTTCTAAGAATGTTGAACAAAGAGCAGCAAGCCATACTAATAAAAAAAACAACATAAATTACTTGAACCATTGCATTTGTTTCTAACAGGAGGTGTTGGAATAGGAAAAACATTCATTGCCAAAGCTATATACCAAGCCTATTGCGTATATACAATAACTCTATTGATAAAAACCTAGATAAGATGAAGGGCTTGTTACTCACATACACAGGTAAAGCAACTTACAATATTGGAGGCACAACTTTGCACTCTACACTATTCATACCATTTAACAAATCCACTACTATTCCATTGAGCTTAGACAAATTAGATATATTGAAAAAAGAATATCAACAATTGTGTATTATCCTTATTGATGAAATCTCATTAGTTGGAGCGAGATTGTTGCATTGCATAGATAAAAGTTTGTGTGACATCATGCAAACACCTACTAAATATTTTGGCGGTTTAGACATTATTTTTTGTGGTGATTTCTATCAAGTAGAGCCTATACATGATTGTCCAGTGTTTCAAACTGTAAAATTAGACACCAAATTAGTTCCATACAATTTATGGGAAAACATCAAATGATATACCTGTTATCGATAGTTTTGCACCCTGTTGAATGCAATATTCAGCAAACTACTGAAACATGGAAACCTCTTTCAGATGTGGGTGATCTACGCGAAAGAGGAATCTCTAGAGTGAGGTAGTTCTTTGAATGATGAATTCTATTCTAAAACAGCTTCTGAGGAAAGGTATGAAGAATAATTGAACATAAAAACCTATTTCTAAAAGATGATTCACCAAGAATTTAGACCTAACCACTCATAACAACTTCTCTATTGCAGTAATCCTCACAATCTCATTGGCACATATCCCATCAGTGATTTGCATGAAAATCTGGAAAACAAACACAACATGCAACCTGAAATATGTAATTCTGAAACACGACCTATAACAACAAGACATAAAAGGATTCCAACTTGAAAACACAAGCATATCAGATTGCCATTATAAAATTTGAGACAAAAAATAAGAAGGAGAAATTTGTTGCTCTATTAAAACTGGAAGAGTGTTAATCTGACCAAACTGAGTATCAAAAGGTTTACAAGCTCCCCAAAATGAGTAAGGGCAAGAAACTCTGATTTGAACTACTGAATGGAGAGTTGAAAGACTAAATCTATCCAAAGAACTCTCAAGGAAACCCTAATCCAAGCTCAGAAAAAGCTCAAGGAAAAAAGGCCTCAAACAAACTCAAAAAACTGCTTAAAAGCAGAAAAAAGCACAATGCTTTTATGATGAACCTGTCAAGCCTCTGAAAATAGGCTAAATCTGCTTTAAAAGCACAAAAACACCTTATCTCTCCAAGACAAGTCTGAAATCCGACCAAGAAGAAAAGTCAGCCAAAGATCTGCTAAAAATAGCAAGAAAACATAAAGCAACTTATAGAATATCGCTTTTATGCTTCTGCTTTTACAAGATGCAGATCTTTACAATTTGTTTATTTTTGCAACTCAAAGATTGGAAATCTTTTGCAAAAAGAAATAATCACCCTTATTTCTCTAGTACAATAATTGATTTTTCTCAAAAAAAATCATAAAAACACATTGCACAATCTTCTTCTTATCAAAAACTTCTCATTGATTTCTCATAAAACTAATTAAAATGAGAAACCCTAAAAATATGGCACTAAGCATAAGGCATTCATAAATCTTATCTCATTGTCTTCTCATAAAACAAAAACAATACCCTAAGGCATAAACCCATGCTTCTCTTAAGGCAAACCAATAAGTCTTAAATACTTAAGACATCACCCAAGCATAGAATTTCGGCCTTACATGAATATTAGTTTAGACTTAGGTTTAAATAAATCATAAGGAAGGCATTATGGGTTCAGCCACCATTTGATATTCAACATGTGCATTTTGAATGAACATTCTGGAACTTTATAAGGCTCAAATTAGGGCTTTGATCAAAATAGGGTCAAACCCTAATTATCATCATTGCACACCCATGACTTTGGAAAGAAAGAACTTATGTCTGCATGAACAACGCTGCTATGATGGTGTTGGATTCAAGCCTGTGTGCTTCAGTAATCCTTCCCTGCTCTTCAGTTGACCAAGAACTCTAGTGGGTAAGTCTGACTTTGAAGTATGATAGTCGTTCTACTTCATTATTTTGAATATCAAAACCCTAAGGGTGTGGCCTGTGTGAGTTTGTTTTCTGATTCTATTCTTTCTTGACTCCTTCATGTCACCATGAGTTCGAGCTCGACTTCTACAGTCCACTTCATGAAAGCTCGACTTGTATTCTTATTCTCCTTCACTGTGCAGAGGTAAGCTTTGTGTTCTTAGACTTTATGGTTTTGTATTCTGCTCATTTCAGCCTCAAAGTCGTGGCTAACACACTCTAATGTCATCACTTATCTGCTTTTCTGTGTTCACATCTATCATTATAGCGCTCTATTCTTCTGTGAGAGCTCGGTCATTACTTGAGAACTCGAACCCCTGCATTTGGAAGTCGTCTACAACTTTAGCCGTGGCTAGAAGCTCCATCAGAAATACAAACTAGTAACTCTCTTTGCTCTGTAGAAACCCTAAAAAGCTCTTTTATTTCATGAACCTCTGGCCATGTTTAGGCCGTGCTAAAAGAGCACTATAAGAAACAAACTCTTGACTTTTGGGCTCGACCCAAAACAAAAGACTTTACTATTATGTCTTTTTGATACTATTTCTGCACATGGGTATTTCTGTAGATATCCTCTTTGCATTTTGAGGTTAAACTGAAGATGGGTACTCGAAATTTTTAAAGAAACTACATTTTCTGTATTTTATGCTAAACTGGAAATGGGTCTTTTGAATTATTGAAGGAAAATGCATTTGCTTCTCTTCTGAACTTGACCATTAGTTTGAGAGCTTGTGTCTTGCCGAAAACTCATACTTTCACTCCTGTCGCCATGACATACTACTTTCGAGGAGACCTCTTGTAGAGAGCCTGTGTCTTGCCGAAACTCTTCATGCTTCATAGTTGCCAAGAAAATGTGTTTTCGGCAAGACCTCTTGTAGATAAAAAGGCTATACCAAAAATCTTTATTATTGTTCTTTTTGCACTTTTGAAACATAATTCACATGTGGGTATTTCAAAATAGAAACTGTAAATTCATTTATGGATATAAACTCTACCTAGAACCGAAACCTTATCCTGAACTTCTGAAACAAAATACTATCATGGGTTTGGAGATTTTCAAAACAAAAGCATATATTCTTAATTTCTGACAGAACTCGGCCTCCTTTATTTGCTTGAAATAGTGCTAAAATTTTATATTTGCTTGTGTTTCCTCCAGGATTTTGACTCAGAAAACCAGTGATATTTTGCATCTACTTCTGAAACGAAAGATGCCTTGGATATTTGTCTTTATTTTAACCTCCCTGCATTCTGTGTGTCTCAAAAGAAAGCAACTCATTGCATCACTGTTGCTTGTTTAAATATGCCTTTAGAAGTATACAAGAATCATGATGAAACAACAAGAATTTGTGTGTTTGTTCATACTCATTTGACTCATATACCCAGTTTTCATTTTGGCATTTCTGTACATCCTTTGATAATTGTAACACCTGAACTCAAATCACAGAATTGTCATCAACATAGAGTTGTAGACTATCCTTAAAATGAAAATCCAATATTCATTCTAAGAGTACTCTCTAGGTACTAAGAATCTGAAAGATTTGTCTTGAATGCACATTCTGGACCTCATATACATATGAAGCTCGAAACTGAAAAATTCCATTATAGTCTCCTACTGCATTTTGTGCTCATCTTGTAGATATGACAGAAACTTTACTTCATTGTTCTGTCAAGACCTTGACTGAGTAATTTGAAAATGATCACAATCCTGCACATTTATTGTATCTAATTCGTGGCTTGACCTATTACAAGTGATGTCTTACTTGACACTTGTATCTCATTGAAAATAGAATGAAAGTATATCACATTTGACTGCTGTCCTCCACTAATCATAGATACACGAACCTGTCTAAGGCACCTTCCCAACCAGAATGAATTCATAGTCTTTGTTGTAGCTCCTAATAACCAGTACTCAACTCTAACACAACAACTTTCATTTTCTACATTTGAATTCTGTAGAGGCTTTACCTTTTTCTCTCGGACTGCGACATTGTATCAGTACCACCTCCTTTACTCACTGATTCATATCTAATTGGTAACTCAGAATCATTTAATACTCAAATGCACTCTGTGTCTGTTCTTATGAGCAACATGGTACTCTTCATGCATTTTTATATTTCACTGCACAAACTGCTCTCAGAAACTATTCTCTTTGATGATGAAAATTAGAACAAAACATTAAGGCATATGTATGCTTGTTCACTATCCAAATTAGAAATAATGAATTGAAACTCACATGACATATGATTATAATCAGTACAGAAAATGAAGTAATTCAGCAATTTCTGATGCAAATGCATTCTGTTAAATTCCTTAAGTGAACTAAACTCACTGTTCACCTGTAGCCTTTAGAAAGAAATGCTGATCATTATGAATGCACAGTTGGTTTCGTTGCTTGATGGATAACTTTGTTTTCTCTTTCAGTTGTATTTCATTCTGTTTGATGTATATGATGAAATATCTTTCAAAATCAGCCCATTTAATGTATAGGGCAGCATGCCGGGCTCTACCCTCATGGGAGCCTGTTTTACTCCACATGCTTGGTCTTCGAATAATGTTCAGCTTCATGACTTTACCTATACCTGCACAAGGAAACAAACAGTGTTAGCATAAAAATAGAACATGTTGATTATGATGTTGATACTTCTCCTTCAGCTCACTTCTCTCATACTGCATTTGATTGATTGTTTCAATGTATTGCTAATAGTATGTTGTACTATTGTTGGTGCCTCATATAGGTTACATCATAGTCAGAGCCACTGACACCCTTCTTTTCCTCCTACAATTCGACGAAGCTCGAGACAACGAGGTGCACCATTCAACATCAAGCGTCGATAATCAGGAAATGATGACTATGTTGCCACTTATGTGTTTTTCCTTTCACATCTTCAGTAGTGCAACATGTTATTAGAAATGTGTTGTCACAGTCACAGTTACATCCACAACTTGTGTGGATCTTTGATTTCAATTCTGCTTTTTAGAAAGAAAAGAAAATGCATTTTATGCAATGTTGTAATACTATTTTGATTGTGAAATCAAATAAAGCCTTGTAAAAATATGAGTTCTTTTTGAAATGAATAAAAGCATTTGAAATGCTATTTTGCACATGTACTCAATTATGTCTTTCCTTTGAATTTGCAACTTCTGAATGGCACTCTGCAACTCCACCTCACTAAAATGCATAACTGATATTCAATACATAATGATAATGATGCGAAACGACATTCGAACATGACACTGCAATTCTACTTAATGTTAAATAACAATCAGCCAACTCCTCTATTTGAGCTGAGGCGAAAAATATGTAACAATACCTTAGAAACAACTATGAGACAAAAAGATGAAATCTTCATCAATATTCTTAACATAATATGAACAAACTCTCAAACAGATAGTGAAATAGCATACCTGAATAACAAATGCTTACGTCCTACACCTACTGATCCAACATTTCCATTTCTTTTTTACAAGAGAAAAGATGTTAATGCACATAATAAAAAAAATTATTTTCTTTACCTGGACAACTAATAACAATCAATGCAATTGACGAACGGGATAATTCTATTAATGTAGAACAATTGTTCAAAAATAATACAAACCTAGTAGACCAAATTATGTTAAAAAAGACATATTAGTTGAGATTTACAGTGGAAACTATGATACACAAGATGGTCTCATAAATGGATCAGATGGAATATTCAAAACATATACACAACATGCTGACATGGACATTATATGGATTGAATTCAATGATCGTCGTATATGAAAAGCTCAAGCTACAAAACTATCACATTTAAACCAAACATATATTAACAATGGATGGGTACCAATACTCTAAGTTGCCAAGCCAATCCTAAAACTAAATGCTCAACAAAAGAATATTGTTATGAAACAATTTCTAGTACAATTAGCATGTGCTCAAACAATACATAGATCACAAGGGCTTACAATGCATGACCTTGCATTTGAACTATTAGGTGTACACCAACATGGGTTAACTTACACAACTCTTTCTCGCACATCAAGAATTGAAACATTATTTTTGTTAATCCCTCTAACAACAAAAACCTTTAAAGTAGAAACAAAAATCATAGATGAAATGACACGATTAGAAATAGTAGCTAAGTGGACTCTTCAAAATGAAATACATTACAAAAGTCAAACATCATGTATTACCATATCTAAATTGAACACTCATCATTTCCAGCCACACAAACAAGATGTTGTACATGACAAAGATTTAATGTCATCGGACATTATTTGTCTCCAAGAGACATATTTCCAGAAACACCAATAACAAATGATGTATTACCATAATATATTTTCTTTGCAGCATACCATATACATGGGATAATGACCTGCACAAAAAAATATATACAAATATCAAATGCAATACCACTTATAGAAGATAATGTTGAAGCAATATTAAGTACACTGATATTTACTAAACAAAGCTTTTATATTTGTAATATCTATGCTAGACTAGCAACATCGCTTACAAATATTATAAAATTGTTAACAAAGCAATGACAATTACTTCTACTGGAAGCCTTATTTACATTGCAGGTGACTTCAAAATTGGCATTTCCAACTCCTCAAAAAAATTAGAAATGCTTAAAGAGAACATGCAAATACACAACTTACACTTGTTACAGGAAAATACAAAGCTTTTGTCAAGGCCCATTATTGATCATGTGTGGACAAAAAATTATGCACATACAACAAAAATTCAAAGATTTGAATCGTACTAATCAAATTGTGACACTCTTCTATTTCATGTTGCCAACATCGTCTAGCCATGCTCTTATTCTACAAATCATAATTCATATAATGAAAAATAATAGAAACATTGTTTTGTAGGTGACTTGAAATCATGAATATTGGGCAAAACAAAGTATCTACTTCAGTACCTACAAAAGCATAACAAGGCACCAAAAAAGAGTAAATTACATGGACTCCATAATTTATTTTGTTTAACAAATTATCCTCTTGAAAAACCATAGTTGACTAACACATTTTTTTTGTCAAAGGAAATTGGACATGATTAAAATTAACAACACTCCAACAGTGACTATCCATGCAACTAATATTACATCAAATGAAAGGTATTTATACTAGCCAAAAATCAACTACAAAACAACTTCCAAATATATAAGAAATATATCTCAATGTAAGATGAAAAACACTATTTTTATAGTAGATCACTATAGAAGTAAAAAAAACTCTATTTTGTAGTTTTCTCAGACATGGAAATCAGTGAAGAAGATCTTGATGCAGATGATCTTGATGAATCTTTGTCTATACCTACAAAAGAACACATAACAAAACAATGAGACATGTCAATTCTTCCAAATTAATTAAAAGTTAAATAGTATTTTCCACAAATTTCATGACTAACAATTTCATTTCTTGCTATAGCTATTTGGAAAGCATCGAACTAAATAACACATCTCCTACTAAAATGACCACTCAAAGCAGCAAAGAAAGGTATTAATTTTTAATAGTCTTCTTTTATACCAAATTTTGTTAAAAATTTATGTATATGCTTCTACAATTTCCATATATTTCTACAAAAACCAACATACATAGTGAAAAATCTTTAATTTATATTCACACAATTGAGAATAACATGCATTTTTTCTACTTGCAAAAGAATGCATAACAAAACGGTGAGACATGTCAATTCTTCTAAATTAATTAAAAGTTAAATAGCATTTTCCACAAATTTCATGACTAAAAATTTCATTTCTTGCTACATCCGTTTGGAAAGCATTGAACTAAATAACACATCTCCTACCAGAATGACCACTCAAAGTAGCAAAGAATGGTATTAATTTTTAATAGTCTTCTTTTATACCAAATTTTGTAAAAAATCTATGTATATGGTTCTACATTTTCCATAGATTTCTACAAACATCAACATACATAGTGAAAAATCTTTAATTTTGCACAATTGAAAATAATGTGCATTTTCTATTCTTCAATGTTAACAACTATAATACATGTTTACAACACATATTTAACTACACAATTCATTTTTATAGCCTAATTTCAACAACCCCAAAACCCAGTACAATATTGGAGCTTTGCACAGAACAAACTAGCTCTATATTCGAAGGAGATGTCCTTGTTGTATATGGTCCTACTTCTACCAAGTACACCAACACCCAAAGAAAGGAAGAAATAGTACATGTGGATCTTGTAGATTGCAATGGTCAAATGACTATAACTGTAAACATTAGCAACAATTTGATAAATACATTCTTGCCTCATATGTTTTTTGGGTCTAGCATTCATATCATCAACTTTTTAATCAAGTCTAAAACTCAATATGAAAGAGGTGATGCAGACTGTTTCCTTGTCTTAACCAGTAGAAGCATAGTTGAAAGTGTGCCAATTGTTTTCAAAAAATGTAGATTAACTCCAAATGTCACTATCTCCCAACTAATAGAAGCAAACTGCAACTATTCTATTGGTTCATTTGGAGCAATAGGGACATCTTATCATTTGAACCAAAACCAGCTTGAAGTGCATGTCAAAGATGGAGATCTCCAAGAAGACATGAAAATTGTATATATCTAACCATCTATATTTTACTTTCATATTCAACTTTACTTATGAACTTAAGGCACAAACATAATGCACACAACACAATCAACATTTTTTGAGGAGCTCAATGATGCATGCACAAGAGTATAGTTGAAAACTCTTGCAAAATGTAACATTTAGGCAAGAGCACAAAAAATAGTAATTTTATTTTACATTTATATAACATATCTCTTAAATTATTTCGGTTCCCTACAAAATACATAACAAGTCATTTTTATTAACAAGTACTTGGCACACTCAAGCCAAAGAATGTCCACTTGCCCCCCTTCAAAGCTTGTTGTAGCAGATGTCATTGCTCCGTGCTATTTGACAAGTCTCTTGAAAAAGGATTTGCCAATTGCACGTATTGCAAAAGAACCACCCAACTTTCCTACTGTCACAATCTAGCTTGCACATTGTATAAGAAAGAAGGAAACATTGGCTACTGCTTAAATGAAGACCTCCTTAAACAAAGTTTTCCAAAGCTTGTAGAAATCACATATGAGCAATATAAAGATGACATCTCGCCTGCAGTGTTCTTGTTACACAGATTCCAATTGCAAGGAACTTTTACACTATTTGTTAACAATTTCATTGTGAAAATTGTTTAATAATGATTGTCTTATTGTTTCCACAAATTACACTTTCACAAACAATCTACCATATTGGACTACAAATTTTGTATATGTAAATAAGTAATTTTGTTGTGTTTGAATTTTGTACACTTACAAGATCTATACTATATTATGATATTTCCCTGTGCTTGGTGCACCCTCTCCACTAGGGGGCTCAATGAATATGCTAGTTTACTTTGTGTGATCCTTTAGGAGCCACAATTCTTTTTTATCTTTTCTCCATTAGACAATTATAGAACTATTAATTTTAAAGACACTAGTTGAATAGGGCTATAACCATGCCCATTTTCTATTTTTGCAAACTAATGCTAAGATCTATTTTTCTCTAATCTATACCTTTGAAGCATTGAATAATAGTATTTTTAACCTCGATGAATTTTTTGCAGCAATTGATTGAAAAATATTTTGTAGCTAACTACATTGGGAGGGATTTTGTACTACTCATTAATCTAGAGCAGCTGTGCCATAAATTTACACAGATAGATTCTTGTAGTATTTTCAACCTTTGAAAAAATATATTAGTTAGGTCAAAGTCAACATATAGGTTCTTTGAGATAAGATATCCTAACATCTATTAATAAGTTTTGTACACTGCATCTTGTTGGACATATAGTTATGTGGTTGTTCATTGTATTTCATAATAAGCAGGGTAGGTTGTAATGATGTGTTTCTTATTCTTTAACATCTTTTACTTGGTAAACTACCATTTAATAGTTTTTGACTCAGAAAAATACCTTGCTAGATAATAGATCTGAGTTTCCTTCCTTTTTTCTTGGGGAGAGATGGCCCTGTAACCTATTTGTAATATAGTGGCATCTAAAGTACCTATAAATTATGGTCAAGATTTTGAAGGAGAACATACCTTCCTCTTTATCATATTTTTAGTGCTATCATAAATGTATTCATTCATTTACAAAAAAATATCAAGCATGGGGCTTAAGGGAACTCTCTCAGATGAAATTGGTTCTTTGAATGCACTTCATCTTCTGTAAGCTCATTACAGACACAATAGATTGAATACTATAAATAACAATATTAGTCATTATGACAGGGATCTCTACTTTTATTTGTTTTTACCTCTTGGTCTTTTATTAATATGAACATTTTAGGGATTTATCCTACAACAAAGACTTGATCGGAAAGCTTCCACACAACATATGAAACTTGTCCTTGAAAATTCTGTAAGTTTTATATTTAATTTCACAACATTAAATTACAGAGCTCTCTTTGTGATTAATAATTTTCTATTACCCACAAGATAGTGGTTGGGTACAATTTCAATGAACACCTACCAAGTGAATTGGGGAAGCTGACTAATCTCAACTTTTTGTAAGATTATACTTCACTTTTCCATATATGCCAGTGAGTAATAATTTGGAGATCTAATCTACAGAACATAGACAAAAATATGTGCACATCTAATCTAGAGAACACATAAAGAAATATGAAGGCTTACTGATATAATATTTGCTCTTGTCAGCACTTTCAATTCAAATAAGTTTATAGGCCCAATTCCTGCAACTCTGGGTAAATTGACCACTCTGAAATGGCTTGACATTGTTGACAATCAACTTACTATGAATCTTCCACTCTCCAGTGCCACTTAATCTGGATTAGACAAATTTTTTAAAGCATAACACTTGTAAGTAATAATATACAACAATTTATTTAATATAACTTTTCATGTCATAGTAATGAAGTAATAAAGTATTGTTTGTGG
Source organism: Sequoia sempervirens (assembly GCA_007258455.2). Classification (NCBI taxonomy): domain Eukaryota; kingdom Viridiplantae; phylum Streptophyta; class Pinopsida; order Cupressales; family Cupressaceae; genus Sequoia; species Sequoia sempervirens. The sequence continues at coordinate 217,352 of VDFB02271791.1, forward strand.
TTTTTTTAGCCATTTCAATCAAAACAATGTGTCACGCACCATTCCACTTGAACTCTTTAGTGAGAATATGAATCTACTTCATGTGTGAGTGAGAAATACTACTCCTACTCCTCACATCTCATGATCTTGAGCATATGATATAGATATTGACTGTGTTAAGTAGTGTTTATTATTATCTACAAACTATTTGACATCAATAAATTTCATGGACGAATTCCTCCTACTTTAGGACTCGTAGACAGTTTGACAGTCATGTGAGTATCAACATTTTAACTCTATTTTCTTCCTATGCCATGTTTAAGGTTTTCATAGCTGTTCAATTTGTGTCTTTTGGTAATAATGTTGGAAAATAGGATGCTTGACAGAAACTAGATAACAGGTTCAACTGCCTCAAACATTGGCAACCTATTAAGCCTTGAAGAACAGTAAGAAATTTTTCCTTGCTTTACCCCTTCATAGACTGTGACTAAATTTTAATTTTAATTTGTATATTGGATTTTAGTTAATTTTCTATGTTTTGTTATATTGGAGTTATTTAATTTCAATGTTCTATCTCATCACTTTTCAAGAAATTTCAAGAAAAAAATGGACAAGCAAGAGGGTTGGTACCTAAGGGAATCTTCAAACTACATGCAAACATTTTATTTCAACTCACAAGAATGTATCTGTATGGAATGCCTAAAAATCTTGTTTCTGTCATTCTTGAGATATGACAGTAATGTCACAAGCATCATTATTATATTTGGCCTCCATTTTCCATGACATATATTACATGTTGATGTAATCCCAGGCTACAAATTATACCTTTGACTTTGGAAACCTGTTCTTTTGAATGCAATTTCAATGGAAGCTAGAAAAGTAGTGACTACAGTTTAATCTTCTGAAATGAGTAAATACAATATCTTCCATTCCTTCTTTAAGATCCTTATCGACCTTTGTTCTAAGGGGGAAGATTAGCCTATCTTACCTTGTAAAATGTAGGTGAAACTACACCTTCTCTTTAGGCTTGCAACATCGACCTATTGCTAAAAGAGATTTTTTAATATAAGAATATAAGAATCTTGCTGAGTCATTAAGTAGCAATTTGTGAACCATATCGTCTAATTGCTGATTTTTCTTTCTTTTTAAATAATGAAGGAATAAGAAATAGATGCACATTGATGCTCTGTACAATTTTGTAATAAATCTTGACTAGTTGTGTTAGAGACTGAGAGTTATGAATGTCAAGTGTGTATGATTAGAGGAAGAATTGCTTTTTATGTACCTATAATTTGTTTTTTACCTAATGTATTCATAATGATTATTGTTTCAAGGTGGGTTGTTATTTGTATTGGCAAAAATCACCTACTTTACAATTTCCATTTTACGCCATGCATCTATTTTAGTGTTTATTTTTGTAGATGTCAAAGGACTTACTCAGCTTATTTCTCAGACTATTTACCCTCACCAAGATGCCAAATTGAACCTTCAACTTCACTTATACCAATTCCAACTTCACTTGTCAATTTTATCCACATGCACATTAGTGTTATTGACCTCTATCTCTAACACAATGTGTAAATATTGACTTATTAATGGTATGCAATTTTAGCTTCAGAAAAAAAAATACAACTTACAATTGCAAGTCAAGTTATTATCCCATGGTTTAAATTTTTGATGTGTTGTTCCTTGTGCAACCTTCCTATACCTTAGAGGCAAAATTCTTAATAGCAAATGCATGGTGTGGATCAAATATCCAAAATTATCAAGTGCATCATAGAGACTTTATGTGAGAAATTGGGCCTCACAATTTTTTTTAATGTTCCATTTTCTCTATTTCTCATAACTAATGATTGTATACCTTTTCCAAATTGGTTCTCTGGCTATACTTCATATTCTATAAGTTCATTACAGACACAATAGATTGAATATTGTAAATAACAATATTAGTCATTATTACAAGGATCTCTACTTTTAAATCCTTCTCCCTATTTTTTTTTTCAATTTCAGAAGCATCTATAGACAGGTCCTAGTACATGTCTACATTTGGACTCAATAAATCTTCTCTAAGAGGCATCATTGAATGCCTATTTAAAAGAAAAGAATTAGCTCCCTTTTTCCCTTTTTGCTTGAAGACATTGTTTCTAAATTCCTTTCACTCAGTAGAACCTCCTCTAAATCATCTGGATTATCTTCTTCCACTAGCCAAACAATATTTGGTTTCAATACTGTCTTTAAGTTTATCTTCATATTTTCTATGTCTAGAATTTGGAGGTTGGGTATTCCTCTGTATTTTCTTCCACTTTCCTCATTTCATTTGCAAGACATGCAAACATTTCCACTAGATAGTCCTACAATATGAAGATTTTCAAATTGATTTCTTGGACAAAACTTGTGCACTAGAATTGATATTTCTACAATCAATTTTTCTGTCACTATTTTTGTATGACCAAAAAATTACCTCCTGCAAAACAAAAAAAGATCCATCATAGTCATCACTATGAGAAGAGATATTTGTGACATTACATGTGATAAAATGTACTGGGCAAAAAGCTAACATAAAATGCACAATCAGAAAGTTCCTTCATCTCGAGCGTTCAATGCAATGAAAATTATTACAACAGTGTTAACTGTAATATAAACCAAGGAGTTGTCTATTTGATCTGAATACATAGATTGTTGATTTTGAAAGGACAATACATGTTTCCTGTTTGTAACAACTTGCCTTATTTCTTGATATTGTTTATGATATTACATGTCACCATCTGACAAATTTCAAGATTATTATTAAGTTGTTATAATATCAACATTGTTGCTAAAACATAACAGACACAACAAATAAAATCAAGACTATTCTTGCACATTTTGGCATGAACTTCGATGCTCTGCAACTCTTGTTTCTAATTAAATTAAGATATAATTATTTTTAAAAAATATTCTTAATGAAATGTCTAATAATGTATTTTTAAAAAAAAATTATTTAAAGGGTAAACGCTTTTGATTTGAACTATTGGTGAGATTACAAATGAGGGACCTCATTCCCAATATAACCACTCAACAATTACACCCTAATCTTGGTGGCAAGAACAACAACACCACCTTTAAACCATTACACCATTTAATAGTATGAAGTTTTCACAATCCATGATAATATAGCAATAATATTTTTGGATTAAAACTATGTGTCAATTTTTTACATCGACTTTTCAAATCATACTCCATGATCCATCATCAAGATGCATACACCATATCAATATTGACAAAATGTTTAATAATATATTTATATAATATTATTTTATAAATCTAAAATATACAATTATAAAATCAACATATTAACATTTACATAATTTACATAATTAATATTAATATACCATATATAATTATATTAATTTTTTAATATTTTTAATTTTATTTTTTATTTTATAAAAATATAACTATTTATAATTTTAATAATATTATTAATACAAAAATTAAAATTATTATGTAACAATCTTTAAATTATTGTTATGACTCATCTCTCAACTACACAACAAAAATTATTAGTTCCTCCAAGGAACTATAGGCATGCCTCTTCCTTAACTAGTTATTAATGTTTTGAACTTAAACCAATCAAAATTGATTATTTTCCTTTATACATTATATTTAATTTTTTTTTCTAAACTTAAATGCATTTTTTTTAACTTTTCTAATTTTCAAAATTATTTCTCTTGAATATTATTGGCTCAAAAATTTTGAGCGATAAGGGCGATTTTCCTGTATCCATTATCAAAGTTGCGATTATAGTGGGAGATGGAAAGGGCAGGAGAAAATTAAAATTACTTTTAACTTAACTATTCTATTGACATTTGTAATCTAAATTTAACTAAGTCTAAATGCTAATAAATTCCCCTATACTAATTTCTTAAATATTCTATGTAATTTATATATTCCCCTATACTAATTTCTTAAATATTCTATGTAATTTAAATTATATAGGTTAATTATTCAATTTGTTTATGCAATACAAACCTTGTTAATTCTTGATATTAATAAATTCAACCATGGAAAATGTGGCCAGTTAATTCAAACCATTTAGTTAAATTCTCAACGGTTTGACAGTTATTTATTTTTAATGGTTTTGGTTATATCAACTACATTTTGCTCTCAAATTTATTGTTACTTCATTGTAACATTTTTACTTATTTTGACATCAATTCCTTTTTTTTGCATAGAAGCTTTTTTTACTGTTGAGTTCTTTAAAATTTAATTAATTTTTTGTTGTCATTTCCATTCTTTTTGTTTCAAAGGTGGAATAATGGATGAGAATCATGGCTTTTATTTTCATTGTTTAAATTTGGTGGTTAATAACTAAAATAGTTTTTTTCTTAAATTCTCTTTACATTTCATTTTTTGTGTTTTCCCATTATTTTTGTTGGAGCATTTAGATGGATAGTTTCCAGTAGAAATCAATTTTTTAATTTCACTGCACTTGAAAGTAGATAGTGGCTTATCATCATTTGACTAGTAGGATGGATGAATCATGCATTTTCCCTTTTTATCCTTTTTCACCCATGTATGATATTAGAAAGATGGTAGGAAAAAAAAATCTATGTTTCTTTTAAATAAATTTTTAAAAATCTTAATTTTTTTCTTCATACATTGGCTAGGCCCAATGAGTTAGGATTGGTGGTTTCTTGCTCTCTGACTTCATAGTATAAATTTGCATGAATAGAAAGGAAGATTAGAAGTAGGTTTGAAAATTGTTTGCTTCCTCCCAAAAATTTGCATGAATATAAACGAAGATTAGAAGTAGGTTTGAAAATTGTCTGCTTCCTCCCAATTCAACATGTCTATAATTTTGTGAATCTAACTATAAATGGTGTGGTAAACAAATGGATATGTTTTTATGAAGGGAATACTTTTTGGGAAGTGAGGAGTGATTGCTATAATTAGGGATTCACTAGAAATTTTTCTATCAAACTGAGATGTAGTGTAATTCAATATGCATGAATATTGGCGGGAAAAGGGTGGGGTGTCTTCTTTATGAATATTGGCAAGAAGGGGGTGGGGTGTCTTCTTTCCTTTGTTTTTGCTTTTGGCATGCTAGAAACTAACATCTCTAGATACTAGAGACAAGGAATATATCAATTTCAATCCAATTTGCATGAATTTTGTTGGAGCTTGAAGATATGGTTTGCATCATCAAGATTTTTGAGTTGGGAAAGGTAGTTCAGGACAGGAGAAAGCCAATCAAGTTACATTTGATTAAGTTTGGCTTTTGTTGATATAAGAAAAATAAATAATAAGAGTCTAAAAATATTGAGCTAGCCTGATTCTACCCTCATTCACCTACCCCTTAGATAAACTAATTTATAGTCTCATTGTATGATTTGGCTCAAATATATGCCAAATATTTCAAATATTTCTTGGGGTTGGGATGACCAAAGGGGCATAAAGTCTTGTTTTAATGGTTTTCCAATTCAATATTTCGTTACCTATTCTTTGGCATCAAGGCCACCGTAGACTTGCGAAGAGTACATTGCATGTTTTGGCATGAACTTGAAGTTCCAATGACCTCAAATAAGATTCTCATGTGCCTCTTGAAGTACATTCCTAATCTCTTACCACACCACACACTTTAATACCTGATTGGGCCCCAACTTGAACAACAATCCATTGATCAGATGGAAAGCCTTGGTTTCCCATGCTAACCTTTAGTGGTTTCTTGCTTGTAATTCAGGTATATTAAATGAGGTTCGATTAATACTTGACAGAAAATAGTGATCAACATTAATTAGAAAGATGCAATAATAAATATTGATAGAGGGAATCCATTCATATTTTTGCTCATCAGTTTCTAAACTTATTGAGTTTTGCAGACATTAGGCATTTATAAAAGGACTTAGGACTATATGCTTTCATTTTCATTTGTGTAGAAAATTGTAACATTTAAACAGGGTGGTTATACATGACTCTATGTACAATGAAAGTTCTAAAGATCGTTGCTTTTTTAAAGATGATTTTTTATCATATATGTTGAATGGTTAAGGAAATATTTGAACTCATAAATATTTAAATAATGCTGACAACATGTAAATTGTGCTTTCTTCATGGCCTAAAAGCACAACCAGAGCATCTCAAAATTTTGAAGTGACCAAAATTCTTTTGTTATAAGGGTCATTTTCTAATGAAAGACAAAGTTAACTCTATCAATGATCAAATTCCTAAATTTAGGTGACAATCTTGACCAATTGTTCATAAAAGACAACAAACTCAACAAATACAAATAAAACTATTTTAAAACTTTCTGGTAGGAACTTCGCTGCTTTGCAGCGCTTGTTTAGATACCAACAGCAATACCTATGACTTAACAAGATCTATTATTAGAAACTAAATTTTAGTCAATTAAAAAAAAAAAAGTACTGCCACTACATGACACTCTTACAATTATGTCACTAGTGATTAATCAGTTTGTGTTCATTGATTTCTTCTATATAATTAGCCCATATTTATTTCTCACACAACCGTATAAAAATGATGGCAGAGCATTAAGACAGCGCTCCTGCACACAATGGCTGGTTTTGTTCATCTCCCATATAAATTACGAACTTTCGCGACGCAGTCATTCGCCACTTACAAACCAGTGGCCTGCTGTGCCACATCCGGGGAAGGCACCGGCAATGGTTAGTATATTCACTATTAACATCATCACAGATTCCCAGCTTCGCTCTTCCAAAGTTCAGCACTTCAAGTTGCCTTCTTCTTGTCGTCGATTCTTGTGCTAACTCACCTTCGAAGGCTATTCATTTTTGGGCCATAGTATGTTTCTTTTCTAAGACTTAGAATATCTGGCTATTGCTATTTGGAGAATGTGAAGTGACAGTGTAATGAATATTTGCAGGGGCTGTAGTGAATTTTCAAAAAAGTAGGGGCCTTGTCATAGCCGAGATCGCAGTGGATAAAATAAGAAGGCCATTGTCAAGGACGAGGGCAAACGATCCAGACAAGGTCAAGGCCCTAATGGAGAGCATTGCACAAATTGGGCTTCAGGAGCCTGTATGCATTTCACTTTTATTCTCATTACTTTCCCTTATTTTATCTTTTTAAATGGGGGGATTTTAAGTTGCTGTTTGCTACCTAAACCGTGTTCTTTATCCAGTACCCCCCGTTGGTACGAGGAAAGCGATTTTGCACGTTTTGTTCCTAATATTTCATAAGTTATTCCATAGAGTTTTAACGTTCCTAATTATCCTTTTCTTGCCTTCATCATCCATGAATTCGACCTTTGAGTGCTGGGAAGATAGTACTGAGATTTTAGAATGGGGTTTTCCATGGCGATTCAGGAGCTTGGAGGAAGGCCGTCAATTTAGGTTATAATCTGTGCATTTGCCAATGGCGGTTATGAGATCCCTCAAAGGAGGCAGAGTAAAGAAAGCGTTGATCTTGCCACTCGAGTCTGACTGAATGGGACATGCATTTCCTTAGAGTTTATCCATGAGTGGTTGGGGATTAGATACACCAGGGCCTGTTCAAAGTGCCAGAACAATTACATATTTTTTAAACTCATTCATAATTGGTAGGTAATATTGTTGCCATGGATACATGGTATTTTCCGATAGTGATATTATCATATACCCATTAAATTAGGTATTCTTCGTCAATTGGCCCATATATCATCTGGAATGAATGCACTACTACCACGGGGGTACTGTTTCGTGGGTGGCCGGAGAGAACCCCCAAATTGGGATACAGTGCAGGGGAATCAGAAGAGTATAAAGAAGACTACTGTAGTGGAAATCAAAGCTAAAGAAAAGAGGATACATGGCATGAGCAATAGATATTCCTTTTATATCAAATAACAGTGGGAAATTTCATAATTACAAGCAAGAAGATAAAGAGGGGAGTAACATAAATCAATGGTTGATGGAGAAGATCCTCATTACCAAGTTTGAGAGGGTGAATGTTGGTATTAAGTGAAGGGCTTGTATTGGGAAGCTGGATAGGTTCTTCAGACGAAGTCCTCTAGAAGAATTACAAAGAATCTAAATCACCACATTACACCTGTAGGGACAAAAAATATGTTGACTGAAAATGGTTGATCGCAAAATTGAGTAATTATGTTGCAAATCAGCAAACGCCATAAGCAAAATGGTTGCATTTGACTGAGAATTGGTACAATTTGTCATATCATACAATCATTGGCATGCCACCATAAGGCCTTGCACGGTTATCATCTGCCCATGACGATTAGTTGGCCCATTGAAGACATGCAAGCACCATATGTATGTATTTCCTTTTGGAAGAGAGCCAACAGATCTTCAAACAACTAAGAGGACCTCAATGTGGCCAAGGATGGAATCAAAACTGAAAAAGACCATGATTGAGGATTTGAGGCAAGTGATTGGGTTTTGATGGAACCTACATAGGCCCAACGTCGTAGTGAGAAGGTTAATTGGGATGATTTCAAGCCCTCCTAGAATCTGGGAAGAAATTTAATCTTTTGATAAGGCATTAATTTGGCTTCTCTTTTGGGTTTTTTGTTTTCCTATCTTCTTTCTCCCACTTCCCATTTCTAGCATGTATAAATAGGAGCCTTTGACTTAGGGCTTGGGATGGATTTTTGCAAATTTGTGATTTGTATCAAGCCTTAATGTAAAACTCTTTTGAAATATTCCGAGCCAATTTTTTTTTTTTTTTTTTACCAAGTACACAACAATGCAGAGAGCACCCGTTAGGGTTAGATAATTCAAACCAGCATATTACAAATAACTCGTTGCCAAGAATGCGCACTCAATCTCAACAAGAGAGACGCTGTCATATGGCAAGAGGATCGTCAGTGCCTTAAACAAAATGCAACTAAAGGTAACTCTAACCAAGAATGTGTCCGCGAAGGATGATCATATGGTCAGAGGATCTTCTACGCTACAAGTACTGGAAACAAACTCAACACCAAGCATGTGCTACCCAATCCAGTATGGAAAGGAGGCGACCATATGGTGGAGTGCTAAGAATTACAATGCAATTAAGGGAAATAAGCAAGAATGTTGAAGTACTCGACGTCAAGAATGTGCTTTCCAACCCGAGACGGAATGGGAGCTACCATATGACGGAGATATAAAGAAAGACAATAGACTGGGCAAGGATCAGTCTCTTCCACGAAATGTCGGAAATATAAATAAGAGCTTACAAATGTGAATATTGGCTGGTTAGTACTACTAACAACCTTACAATGTAATATATCTCCTGCAAGCACGATGGATTAGAGTGATAATCACACTGCTGAAATGTAGAGCTACTCTAGAACGATTAATATGACTAAGACAGACAATCCCAGCCCTATTAATAATTTTACTAAGTCTGATATGACAGATCTGCAGTTAAGAATGGTGAAAACAGCAACTCCAGAACTCACTTAAATGCTCATATCTCTCTCAATACTCGCTCATTTAACTTGAAATCAGTTGCAAAACATTCTAATGATGATGACAATGAAGATGGATCACAAAAACTTCTCACAAAGACCCCTATTTATTTTGCACGACTTCCAAAGCACTTACAAAGTGAAATTGCCTGCAAGCAAGGGCGATTTACTTTAGATAATTCATAGACTTCAAATAAAATTCTGGAAACTTGCACATATGGTCGCCCTACATAGGAAAATAGATTGGAACAGTACCCAAAACAATATTATTTCTGTTTCTTGAGTTGTGAGTAAAAACAACCTACAGCCATACAAATTAGCAACTCTAAAATTGACAGAAAATACAATAACTCAACTACAATGTGAGAAGAACCAACTACAATGAAAGGAAACCAACTATAACTAAACCTCTCAACTAGTTGCTGTCTTTCAAGCAAGAAGAAGAGCCAAGCTAGGAGGCTTACATTCCTCGAAGCAATCCCAAAGCCAATCCGGCAGCATAACTTTGCAAATTCATCAGATAAACAAAATGAGGACCCCGAGCTCCAATTTATAACTTTAGAAGAGCTTTCTAGAAACCTCCAAGAAGGGCGCCACCTCAAAGATTCTTTTAGGTCATTGACTTGTCTTTTGTCTTCACCCTCAGGATGGCGTACTTGCTTAAGAAGATAAATTTCACTTTTTAAATAAAATATTTGGCTCACCCAAAGTTGGCGTCCAAACTCCTTGAGCAATATTTGGCTTTAGAAATATTAAAATATTTCCTCCATGTGAAAATACCCTTCAATGTCCCCCTTTTAAAGACAATATTAATTCATGATGCTAGAACAAGGAATTATAATGTTAAATTATAACATTATAATATAAAATATCTTATATCACCATGGAAATGCATCAGAAGCCAAATTCAACCATACCGTCTGAACAGACTGCCAAAGTGGAGCCAACTGATTAGGAGTCAACAAGTCAACTGCTAAAAATAGAATTTACTAAAAATAGTAAATTCATGTAATTGCTCAGAATGCCGAACTGAAACCACCAACGCGAAGCTCTCAGAAAACCCAGAAGGAATCCGCAATCCAAGTTCAACAATTCCAAAAGAAGACTCCAAAAAGACGAAAACATCCTCCAAGAAGTTTGGAAACCCTGATTCGAGCTTTTGCTTAGCCTACGAGTTTCCAGAAATAGGCTAAATCCAAATGAAGAGCGTAGGGCTAAATTGGGGACATTACAGTCCGCCCTTCCCAAAATTGCTTGTCCTCAAGCAATGCCACCACAACTCTAGAAAAACTCAAACTGCACCAAACCAAACCAAGTACAATCCCAGGGTCCCATATCCGTCTGAAAGAGGACCCACCGTGCTGATGTTGCACTACTCTGATCACAATAGTGGAACCATAATGGCCAAAATGCTCTGAGTCAGCAAAATCAACAATGCCACTGTCTATCACAAACCTAGGCATTGGAAAAGATAGTCTACTCAACTCAAAATTGTAATCCTCAACATGCCTCCATAAGGTATCTAACACAACCATGATTGCAGATGTGACCTCTCCAAAACTTCTTGCAAAGAGGGAAGCAATCCTTTGCAAGAGTTCATCAAACTCTAACTCATGACTCCACATGAGTCTACTATGCCTCCCCTGCATTATTCTGATGCAACCATGAAGATTACTAAAAACTCTTACAATTCTCACTCCAAGAGCCTCAGAATGGTGAACCAAAGCATGTGAGAGTCCGCTGTCCTGAACCAACACTACGAGTAAACTGTCAAAGTTTCCATCACAAACCATCATAAGATGAATTTGGAGAGTAGGAAAGGTGTGAAGGAACAAAAAATTGCTGCTGATCAAGGCTGGGATCAACATAGTGCAATCTGATACTAGAGTCCTACACAAAGGAAAACAACACCACTCAAATTCCCAAGTGTGAGCATGAGAGATGACCATCGAGCTACAAGGTGACACCTCCAAAGTGGCAGGAAAACAAACTAGAGCAATGTCCAACTGAAAACTACCACCTCTTTGACAAGTAGTGATGGAAAAACTCTCCCAAACGAGAGTAACTCCACAAGTAAGGTGGCTGGTCTGCCTCCAATCAGCAAACTCGTGTCTTAAAATCTGCCCTTGTCTTAGCCAAGGATCACTGCCAAAAGCAACCAACTGTTTATTTCTCCAACCCATACTCAAAATTATTCTCCAATCCATTTGTTGATGAACAAACGAACCCATCAAGTGGCAAACAAAGAAACGGACAACATCAACAAATCTAGAAATTTGATCCTTATTCCTCCAATAGTCCTTTCCAAATGTAATAAGCTCTATCAAGCCAAATTGAGGATCCCAAGCACGGATACCCAACTGAAAATGATTTTCAACCCATAGCAAGGTAATCTCAATGCATCCCCAAGTGCCAGTAAGGATCAAGTGCATACAAAAGAGATTGATGCCTCCTCTAGTGAACCCTTGAAGCCTATCCATGAAAGTTTCAACAACATTGGAGCATGAAATATTAAATGACCTCAAATCCAACTCCAACAATGGTCTAATAAGTGCCAAAACATCATTCAACCAAAGGGATGGATTGACAGGCATACAAACACCAAGTTCAGGTCCATCTTTCTTCCCTATTTCATGAGTAACAAAACTGAAATCTTTGCTCCTTGCTGCTGTAATGAAGTTACCAGCAGCTACCAAGTCTTGCTTTGTTAACACCTTGGTGTCGGAGATGTTGAAATCTCCTCGAATCATCATTTCCCATGTAGAGACTCCATCCTCAAACCCACTTATGCATTCATTACTAACCAACAAACGTGGCACATCCTCATGGAGTGATATCAAAGCATCCAAGCATTGGAAACTATACTTAGTCTCATTCTCCGTTTCATCCTCCATCTCATAGAGAGGATTATCATAACTTTCCTCATCATCCTCGTCAAAGAGAGGATTGTCAAAAACTTGAAAGTTATTCCTTCCATCTTGCTGATCCAAATCTGCACTTGCAACTTCAGTCCTTCTTGTGAGACCTTCTAGGTCAAACTCCTCTCAAAGACTATCAAGCTCACCAATTACTTGCTTGATTTCTTCGGCTCTATGTGCATTCTCTTGCTTCGTGAAAAATTTGAAATCAGCAAACTGATTTCCTACCTCCATTAATGCCATTTGAGTTTCTTCTAATGTAGCCTTTGTTGATTCAAGCTCCAAAGAAAGTTCATCAAACTTCCTCTCTCTATCTTGAGAAGCACAAATGGTCTTCTTTGCAACTTCAATGGCGTGATCACGATCTTCAATCAAGTGCATGTACTCGGACTTCAAGGTTACCAAAGAGTTTTTGATAAGTTGAAAATTGGAAAGAGTAACTTCATCTTTCACTCCTCTTTGTCTCACTTCAAGTTGGGCCTTCCAGTAAAGCTCTTCAACCAAGCTAAGTGTGTGATCAAACAAGGATAGAGTTTGCACTTCCTTGTCAACGGACACCTTGAATTGTCTTTCCCACTCATAAGAATGCGAAGATGGTGAACTGCTGATAGGCTGCAACTGAAAAGCAGACCCCTGTCCCTTGTCTTTGCTGCCCTCAATGCTGCTCCAACATTCTTGTACTTCACCATCGACTAGTGGAGAATGCTCATTGTCATAAAAAGCATCATACTTCACAAATTCTTCAACACAATGCTTGCAATCAGCTTCACGCATTGAAAAATCAGATTTGTGTTTAGTAACACCTTCAAACTCTACATCTTCAAGAGCCATATGGTCTTCTAGCTCTTCTTCTTCATTAACGTCTCCTTGGTCAAACATTATCGCAGCATCAAACTTGATCAATGGATCATAATTGTCCGCTGTTCGGAAAGTTTCTGTAGCAACATAATCTTCTTCTTCAAAGACAACTTCTCCTCCAAGGGCTACCTCATAGTTTTCCATGCAATTTGGTTCTTGTTCTTCATCAGGATCAAAGGGAAACTTATCCCACACAGGTTCTTTAACATAACTTGATGCCAACACACCCGGATCCCAAATGCCAAGGGGTTGACTGAGATGATCAACAGGAAGAGGTTTTTCATGCTTCACTGGAAGTATTAACTCAATGAATAAGTCAGCTCCTGAATCTCTTAAGCTGATATCTTCAAAAACATTTTCCTCCAATGGTTCGGTTTGCTGGTCAAACCCAAGTCCGACAATGTCACCACCGAAAGGGAGTGAAGAATCTTCGATGCTTGTTGTTTCAAAAACTTCACCTTCATTATCTTTTATGGAACCATCATGAGAAAGTATGTCGCTGATTTCTTTAGGTGGAACTTCTTGGGAAGTTGAGACAGCAACAAGAGTAAAATCTTTCATCATCAAATCTTCAATATGATCTTGCATGAACTCCGTAGAGTCATCACCAACATCATCACTACAGTCTTGGTCATAAGCTGGTTCTACGACATCACTAGCATTTTTTCCATCTTGTACTCCTTCAACGAACTCATCCCACACAACAGTACTACTAAAATTTTCTGTGAAGTCATTTCTCTCAGGACCTCCATGGGCTGAATCCAAATTAGGATTCAAGACTGCTGCTATGTTCTGATCTTCATCACTTGCTATCACATGCAAGTCTCGGAAAGTATTGTGGGGCTCTTCCACACATTCTTCAATTGACAAAGTTTCATCAACATGCTTGTTTGTGGGCTGCAATTCACAAATAGACACTTCATCTTCTTCCTTCTTTGATCCTTCAACCAAAACTTGTTCTGCTTCCCTTTTTATCATTTTCCTGATGTGGTCCACCATCTCCGACTTTTCGGGCTTCAGAAACGCCACACAATTCAAATGGGTATCAAATGAAACATTGTTCCTATAATCATCTGGCATGTTTTGATATTGCTCACGGAGTATGGCAGCCTCATGTTCACATTGTCTTTTGTACTGTTTGGCATACTCAATGAAATCTCTTGTGGCCAAACTAACCTTTCCTTCCTCAAATGCCATAATCGAATCTGACTTCTCACGATTACTGAACAAACGATGATACATCTTTGAAACTTCTGAAAACTGATCTAAGCTCGGTTCTGACCTCTGGTGAAGAAACTGATTTCTCTATCACTCAACTGTCAACTGAACTTTGATGGGCACAGGATGGCAGGATCTTGGCTCTGATACCACTGAAATATTCCGAGCCAATTTTTTTTTTTTATTTTTACCAAGTACACAACAATGCAGAGAGCACCCGTTAGGGTTAGATAATTCAAACCAGCAGATTACAAATAACTCGTTGCCAAGAATGCGCACTCAATCTCAACAAGAGAGAGGCTGTCATATGGCAAGAGGATCGTCAGTGCCTTAAACAAAATGCAACTGAAGGTAACTCTAACCAAGAATGTGTCCGCGAAGGACGATCATATGGTCAGAGGATCTTCTACGCTACAAGTACTGGAAACAAACTCAACACCAAGCATGTGCTACCCAATCCAGTATGGAAAGGAGGCGACCATATGGTGGAGTGCTAAGAATTACAATGCAATTAAGGGAAATAAGCAAGAATGCTGAAGTACTCGACGTCAAGAATGTGCTTTCCAACCCGAGACGGAATGGGAGCTACCATATGACGGAGATATAAAGAAAGACAATAGACTGGGCAAGGATCAGTCTCTTCCACGAAATGTAGGAAATATAAATAAGAGCTTACAAATGTGAATATTGGCTGGTTAGTACTACTAACAGCCTTACAATGTAATATATCTCCTGCAAGCACGATGGATTAGAGTGATAATCACACTGCTGAAATGTAGAGCTACTCCAGAACGATTAATATGACTAAGACAGACAATCCCAGCCCTATTAATAATTTTACTAAGTCTGATATGACAGATCTGCAGTTAAGAATGGTGAAAACAGCAACTCCAGAACTCACTTAAATGCTCATATCTCTCTCAATACTCGCTCATTTAACTTGAAATCAGTTGCAAAACATTCTAATGATGATGACAATGAAGATGGATCACAAAAACTTCTCACAAAGACCCCTATTTATTTTGCACGACTTCCAAAGCACTTACAAAGTGAAATTGCCTGCAAGCAAGGGCGATTTACTTTAGATAATTCATAGACTTCAAATAAAATTCTGGAAACTTGCACATATGGTCGCCCTACATAGGAAAATAGATTGGAACAGTACCCAGAACAATATTATTTCTGTTTCTTGAGTTGTGAGTAAAAACAACCTACAGCCATACAAATCAGCAACTCTAAAATTGACAGAAAATACAATAACTCAACTACAGAATGTGAGAAGAACCAACTACAATGAAAGGAAACCAACTACAACTAAACCTCTCAACTAGTTGCTGTCTTTCAAGCAAGAAGAAGAGCCAAGCTAGGAGGCACATTCCTCGAAGCAATCCCAAAGCCAATCCGGCAGCATAACTTTGCAAATTCATCAGATAAACAAAATGAGGACCCCGAGCTCCAATTTATAACTTTAGAAGAGCTTTCTAGAAACCTCCAAGAAGGGCGCCACCTCAAAGATTCTTTTAGGTCATTGACTTGTCTTTTGTCTTCACCCTCAGGATGGCGTACTTGCTTAAGAAGATAAATTTCACTTTTTAAATAAAATATTTGGCTCACCCAAAGTTGGCCCAAACTCCTTGAGCAATATTTGGCTTTAGAAATATTAAAATATTTCCTCCATGTGAAAATACCCTTCAATGTCCCCCTTTTAAAGACAATATTAATTCATGATGCTAGAACAAGGAATTATAATGTTAAATTATAACATTATAATATAAAATATCTTATATCACCATGGAAATGCATCAGAAGCCAAATTCAACCATACCGTCTGAACAGACTGCCAAAGTGGAGCCAACTGATTAGGAGTCAACAAGTCAACTGCTAAAAATAGAATTTACTAAAAATAGTAAATTCATGTAATTGCTCAGAATGCCGAACTGAAACCACCAACGCGAAGCTCTCAGAAAACCCAGAAGGAATCCGCAATC
This sequence comes from Sequoia sempervirens, assembly GCA_007258455.2. NCBI lineage: Eukaryota > Viridiplantae > Streptophyta > Pinopsida > Cupressales > Cupressaceae > Sequoia > Sequoia sempervirens. The sequence continues at coordinate 233,713 of VDFB02271791.1, forward strand.
CAAGTTCAACAATTCCAAAAGAAGACTCCGCAAAAAGACGAAAACATCCTCCAAGAAGTTTGGAAACCCTGATTCGAGCTTCTGCTTAGCCTACAAGTTTCCAGAAATAGGCTAAATCCAAATGAAGAGCGTAGGGCTAAATTGGGGACATTACATCTTCTCATTTGTTTTTTCTCCTCCTTGTGTTAAGTTTTGATATTTAGACCCTGTTCCATATTTCTAGGGCACTAAACATGAGCATTAATGCAAACAATTGTGACTAATTTCTCTCTATCCTATATTTGTGGTACGTGAATGAATGTTCTTTGATCTATATTTATGGTGATTTGCTTATACCTACTTTGTGTTGGTTATTTATTCGTGTGTCTATCATTCTGTTGATAGATTGAAGGAGAAAGTCCTTCTCTTGGTGCACTACCTCTTTTAGAGTAGGATTTACTTTCATGCAATTATCTTTTTCCCTTTTCTCTTTTAAAGTAACCATGAAGAACTTATTGCCTATCTTACAAGGAACCAACCTTTTCAATCCCAAAGGACATTCTATAGGTTAGTTCCCACACTTGTAGAATTCCCCATTGTTGTGTTCTGCTTGTGGTGTTGGTATTGATTGAACCTAATTATTGCAATAGGTGGCTGCATTATCTGAGCAATAATAGGAGGATGATAAATCCATACAATAAAGAGAATATCATTGACAACCCCAGGAAAATGAATCCAAAATAATTGACCTAGAGTAGCACAAGGTAAAATGATGAGGTTCAAGATGATTACAATGCAGATCAAGAGAATCCTAAGTATTTTCAAGGGAAGGATAAGAAATTCGAAGGTATGATGGTATCATGGAGGTTGACAATTTGTTGAAAACTACAAAGAGGTGATACCAAATGAAGGAGAATGAAGTAAGGTAATTGTCCATGTTTTGAAGGCAATGTTAGCACATAAGTGGGTGACAGGGGGAATCTATAGAATTGGCAATAGGTTGAAGAATCTACTAAAACAAGGTTTGGGAAAAGTGAAATAGATGAGAAATACATATATAATGGACAAACAATCTTGAGGGCTCATATTCAAAAATGTGAGGAACAATAGGTGTGTGGCTAGAGTCAAGTTGTGAAAGAAATGTGGTTGCATGAATTCTGTTCAACACTTGGCATATGGCTGAGAATGGTATATCCACCAAGAGATGAAATGGTGGAATGGAAAAAGATAAAATAAGACTTTTGTGGGGCATCTACTTTTGCTAATAGTTGTGAATAGGTACATGGGCACTACAAGAAGTAAATAGGGCAATTTTTGATGATGCTTTTGCTGAAGACGAGTTGCAATGAATAGGTCAAAAAGATTTGGTTCTCAAAGCCAAATTTGAAGTTGCAAAAGAGAGGATTAGTGAATGTTGAGGGGTGGGGAATAAGAACATGATGATCTAAGGAGATTGTCAAGAATCGTCAAAGATGGGAAAGGACAAGAGTAAGGTTGGAGAAGAAATTGGCAGCACAACAATAAGTAGAAAGAAAGTTTATGTAATGCCCCAACTAGATCAACCAATACATTAAGTGGGAATCTAGGATTTAATATATTTTTTTGACACAAAGTGCGCAACTAACTGAAACTTAGCTCATGCTACCATCAATTGTGACCTGCATAACAAGGTTGGCTCACTTGGTAACCCATATGATAAGCATAATAGTTTGCTAGATCTTGTGTAGCAAAAAGAGTGACTCTTGTGCAACACACATATTTATTTAACTTGCACAACCACTTGTGCGCATAGGCTGCTTGGCATGGCCTCTTGTGCAACAATGGGCTATTGTGGCTTGCGTAGCCACCTAGAATCTAGTTTGTGCAATAGGCTTGCTAATCATCTTAATTAACACAAACCTCGAAGCAATTTATCTTGCAAATTGAGTTAAATGGCTTACATGGTCACAACCTACTAACACGACATTGACAACTTGTGCAATTGTACATTTTGCTTGCACAAGCTCAGGGTTTCAACATAGCAACAAAACCTACCTATGCAGCCACATGCCTAGTGGCCTTTCCAATCTTTGGACACAGACTATACATTCACAAAGTGATCCATACAATGTTGTGTTGACATGCACAATGAGTATCTATAGGTTAGGTGTGTCAATCTACAACAACTTGCATGGCAAGACAAGTTATGCAACATGTGAAGAATGAATTGTGGAACATTAGAAATGAGTTGCACAACAATACCCATAGTGTTGCTCACATGACAAGAAACTTAGGACTTGTGCAACCCAAGCCTTGCGCAACTCAAGAATTAGGGAAACAAGAGACTAGTTTTATTGCTAGAGTAGTAGTAATACGAACTTAGTGGTGCATTGCAACCCATAGTCAGTGGTGCAAGACTTGTTTAATCAACAAGAGGATGGTCCAACCTCTTAAAGGTATCTTTTAGGGTCAAATAGTCAAAGATTCTATCAACATACTAGCATACCTACACTTAGCTAGACTATATAGTCTAGCACATACCTACTAGGCACAACAAAATCAATTGTGGAAATCTAATGTGCAATTTGAAAATCTAATCATCCTTTAAAGAGGAAGTGCTGATTTAATTAAACTAGTAACCTCATCCATCTGATGATAAATGAAAAAGATATTAGTTTGTTTATCTTTATTGCATTCGAAATATACTTGTTACATAACATGATCTCACACTAGAAGTCATTCAATACATTCAAATATACATAAGAATAAGATGCACATAGATCCATTTGCCACATTGATGTCATTTCCATCTAAGCAACTTTTAACAAATCTTAACAAGAATATCAACAGATTTGATCACAATGAGTGTGCCTATAGTACTCTATTATAATTTCATTCTCTTGCACGTCACAAATTTCAGCATACATATAAGGTGTGCAAATTTTTGGCTCATGTTGTTTTGAAGACTTATCTTCCTTGACATACGTAGTCCTCTTTTAGAGAAATGCAATTTCTTGTCAATATAACATGCTTGATTTTCCTTGCATGGACTCTATGTAGATCACTAGTACACTAGATTCTCTCATAGATTTCCACATAATATCTTTACAACCTCAATCTTAAGGAGGGTATCAAACTAGATGAGTGCTCACTACCCATCCAATTGGCATCATCAAGCCTTATAGACTCTAGCACCCCCAAGCTTAGAGGATGACCATGCGCCACTAGGAATAGCATATCGACAATATAGGAAATTTCACAAGAAAATTTCTCAAGTAGAATACTTTGTGCAAACATCTATAGGTTTGTGTTATTGACTCACAATGTGAACCTTTGTCCAAGGTTCAATTCTAAGGGGAGAATTGAGGGACTTCCCTAAGCCACTTTTTTCACCCTTATAGAACATTCATATTTATACAATTGTTTCTTTCACCTATGCAAGGCACTCAAAACATTCTATTAGTTACTTTCACTTGTTTGAGGCACCCAAAACTCTCAATAGTTCCTCCCACTTTTGCATAGGTACTTAGAACTCTCCATGGTTTTTTTCACCTATGCATAGGCACTTAAACTCCCCATAGTTATTTTCACCCAGACATAGGCACTTAAAATTTTCTTCATCACTCCATTATCCTTCAACACATCATGTGACTCATTTCACTTTGCAAAGAGCATTTTAGAATACTCAAAAACTAGGTGAAACCCCATACTCCATGATTGTATTTCAATTTCATAAGCATGCATAAATACATCAAAATTCAACTATTATCTCTCCAATAATAGAACACCATGGATGCCCTCTTCTCTCTCAAACCCTTATTCACAAGCCTAGCTCATCTTCCATCTTGGAAGTGCCAATGCAAGGAACACACACTTACAAATTGACAATATACAACTACAACACAATTTCCATAGACTCTATATTTCACACAAAGTTTTAAACAACATTATGTTAGATGCCATTTAGAAGGATAATTTTCTATTTTTTCATTTTCAGGTAGTAAAAATCTACTTGGTAGCTCTTCCCAACGATCATTTCCTAAATGACAAAGAACCTGGTTGCCCCTCTCTTGCTGCTTTACTTTCTTCACCTGACATTGCCCTAGGCACCTTTCAATACCAATCCTTTTGTGCCCACACTTCAAATGGTGCACTTCACCTTTTCTCGCTCCTGAACTTTTGAAGTTTGATGCCTTACTCACTTACCCAACGCTTGAGCCTCAATGCTCATGCTGCCACAAATTTCTCTCTTGAATCTTCCATCCTCCTTCTCAATCTTCTAAGAAATGTACTAGCCAACTATCCCCTAAAGTCTTCTCAATTTTTTTCATAAATAGAGGCATAGATTTCTTGTCAAAGCCCAAAACCCTAGGCAAACATCTTATCTACAATAATTTTCTCCCCAAACCAAATTCAATCTTCCTCCATTAGTTTTCTTAGTCTTTTAAATCTAATTTCTTCCTCATGTAGCTTTTCTAAAAAATATTATTTTGTCTCCATTAATTCTTCTTGACATTTCTCTCTTTCACTCCATCACCTTTGACACATGGCATTCTATTCCTAATTGTTAGACAATTCATTTTATTAAGTTTTTGGACATTATAAAAGGTATTTGAATATTTTGATTTAATATAAGGCCTAACATTTACACACATGGAATCTTGCCTTAAAGTAATACACCACATAATAATTTACCATAACACAAACCCCCATGTAACACTTAAAATATGCAACATTTTCAATCCAAAACATAAACCTCTATAAATATTTATGGCTATAAGGTATAGGGGAAACAATACTCTAACCACCATGTGGCTAGGTTTTGGTGGTGCTGATCTCATGGGTTACACAAGGCTAAGGGTTTCTCATTAACATTTAAATAGGAACTATGTGGCTTGGCACACAGATTACTCAAAATCCAATTAGATTCAATCTATGATCTATACACTCAAGCACATATCAAATACATCCACAATAAGGCATAGCCAAAGCATCATATAACATCACCTCATAGAATATATGGTTTAAACAATTCATTTTTTGAAATATAAGGAACCACAATTAGACATTATGATATTCCCAAGCATGTGGTTCTGTTAGAGTCATTTACACATTCATCAAATATTATATTGCAATGAATTCATGATATTTTAGTACTTTGAAATAGGAAAAATATAAAGTTTAAATGCTTCCAAAATAGTTCTTTGAGCAAAGCTTTCATCAAAACATAGGTGGTAGTAGAAAGTGGTCAACAAAAGGTTGGGCCTTGCATCCCCCTCCCCTAAGAGTAGACTTACTCTTGGGAGTTACTAGAAGAGATGAGGATGAAGTGCCCACAACTATATTGCGTCCTCTCAAGTAGTTAAAGTTTGATATAAAAGGACTCATTGGACCTTAAGTTGGTCCAGCTCTCAATGTTGAAGGCTTAACCTTTGATGTTCTAAAATGCAAATGGGCTCTAAAGCTAATTGGCTACTTGCTTCTACCTCTAAAGCGGTCCAATCCAAAACATGAGTACTCCCATAAATCTATATCTTCAAAATTGATACATGAAAAACATTGTGGATGTGAGACAAGTTGGGTGGCAAGGCAAAGCAATAAGCAAATGGGCCTATTAGCTCTAGAATCTCAAATGGTCCTACAAATTAGCGCACAAGCTTAGAGCCTTTAACATAATGGATCAAACTCATATGAGGTTGTAGTCCCAAGAAAACCTTATTGCCAACAAAGAAGTGTCAATCCAATCTCTTAGCATTGGTATACTTCTTTTGGTGATCTTGTGCCTCTAAGAGATGCTGCCGAATCAAGGCTACTGCCCTCTCCATGTCTTGCAACAAAGCAAAGCCAATAGACACTTTGTCCACTATCCTATTCCAACTCAAGGGTGTCCTACAAGGTTTTCTATACAATGCTTGAAAAGGAGCCATACCCAAGGAATTGTGAAAATTGTTATAAGATGTAAACTCTACTAGATACAAGTGGTTCTCCCACTTGGACCATTGATCTGCAGCACACATACAAAGCATATCCTCTAACATTTGATTCACTTGCTTTGTTTGTCCATCTGTCTCTAGATCACATGCAACACTAAAATCAGTACCCAACACCTTTTGCAATGAAGTCCAAAAACTTGAAATGAACATTGGGTCTCTATAAAAAATGATCCTTTGTGGGATTCCATGAAGTCAAACTACATCGTCAAGGAAGACTCTTGCCATTGCCATGGCATTATAAGTGGACTTCATAGGGGAGCAATGGGAAAATTTGGTCAATTTGTCGACCATTACCATGATGACATCATGGTGATAGGAAGGCAAGGGAAGACCTACAATAAAATCTATAAAAGTTTCCACTTAGGTATCTCATGAGGATAAAGAGGCAATATAAACTTTATAGGATACTTGCTTCCTCATGTTCTATGTAATGTCTTGCTTCATTCCTCAAGTCCGCTGTCATGCCTCACCAAATAAGATCGCAGCAATAAATATAATAACCCAGGCGTTGAATATAATTAATAGTTTTTTATGAGGCCGATTCAGTTAAGACCTTCAACGGTAGAATAAAGGTGGCTGACCTAGGAAAAAGAATAATATAAATTGAATGGCAATAGTGGGGGCCAACTGAGAATAATTAAAAGATTATTAGGGGCAGCGATCACCCAACAGCAGGTAAATAAATAAGTTACAAACCATAAAAAGGCAGCACTTGAAAGAGGGGTGCATCCTTTGTTAGGGATGCAATGATTATAAGGGTGTGACTATTCACCCCCCCTCCATGAAGGATATATAAAGGAGGTTGGATCATTTGTGAGGAGCATCAATTGGAGATCAATCAAGCAGCAGATTGGAAAAGAGGAATAAGAATTGGAAACTCATTGGAGTAAATATTATTTACTAGCAAGAGGATTATTGTGAGTTCTTAATTAATTTGAATTATATATATATATATATGCAGCAATTATTGATCCTTATAAGTAATTATGATTCTTCCTTTATTATAAATATGGATAATAGATTCTTATAATAATCTATTTTGAATTTAGAGAAGTGATTGTGAAATAGGAAGGTTGATCAACCTTTCGAGTTCACGAGAGGTGAAGGCCCAACAGACTCGCCATCAAGTACGCCACCCTTGAGATGGAGAGCTTGTGGGTCGAGAGGCAAATGTGTGCTCCTAGGCTTGCAGGAAGGGAAGTAGTCTTCACACTCCTATCAAGCACGCCACCTTGAGATGTAGTGCTTGTGGGCTGGGAGGCGAATGAGTGCTCCTGGGCTTGATCAAAAAGGATGGAGCACCTCCAATGTGGATTGAGGGATGGAAGGGCGGCCTGCCTTCCATGCTCTTGTAGTACAAGGGTGAACAACCTTGAGACTACAATTTGTAAGCATTTCAACAAATTCCTAATAAGATTATTATGGGAATCCACATTGGAATTGCTATTGCCTTAATTTGCTTTGATGTGAATAATCTACATGGATATCATGATGTTTACTAATGATTATTGATAACTATATGTTATCATGGCTTATGATCTAATATCAATTTCTAGTGACTAGTATTGTGTGCAAGACCCAAACTAGGATTTATAAAGGGCATTTCAATTGGTAAATTTACAGTCTTAAATGCATTAAATATCTTATTTTGGATTGTAATTGTGCTTTTAGGGAAAAATCTAGGAATATCCCAAATAGGGGACATTACATTCTACAACCAAGTAGGGCCAATAGCCCACTCTATACTCTATCATATCTCGACTCAAGGGTGTCCTACAAGGTCTACCATACAATGCTTGGAAAAGAGCCATACATATCCAATGAACTTTGAAAAACTATTATTAGATGCAAACACTACCAGGTGCAAGCAATCCTCCCGCTTGGATTGTTGGTCCCTAACATTCGTACGAAGCGTATCCTCTAACACTTGATTCACTCACTCTGTTTGTTCATCTATCTTCAAATGATATGCAATTCTAAATTTAAGTTGTGTACCCAATGCTTTTTTGCAAAGATGTCCAAAAACTTGAAGTGAATACTAAATCTTTATTAGAAATGATCCACCGTGGGATGCCTTGAAGTCAAACTACATTGTCAAGGAATAATTTTACCATTGTTGTGGCATTATAAGTGGTCCTCATAGGGGAGAAATGGGAAACTTTTGTCAACTTGTTGATCATTACCATGATGACATCATGGTGATAGGAAGACATAAGAAGACCTCTACTAAAATCCATAGAAATTGTTTCCCATTTCCACTTAGGTATCTCATGAGGATAAAGAAGATATGTGAGATGTTGATGCTCAACCTTGGCTCTCTAACACTAAAGCAACATGCAACAAACTTTACAATATCTCACCTCATCATGCCATTCCAAGGATAAAATTGTTGAAGGACTGGATGCATTTTATTCACTCCTGCATTGCATAAAAAGTTCGATGCCCCTTCTCTAAGATCATTTGGTGAAGGTCACTTGTCTTGGGTATGTAGATGCACCTATGGTGTCAACAATGCATTAAGCTCTAACACACATCTTGTATTATTCTTTGAATGTTCAATTTTCTTGGACAACTTTTTCTGAATCTCTTGGTAAAAACCATTCAAAGGAAGATGGATGAGAATGCTATCTTTCAAATATTTACTTAAGGTCATTGTAGCAACCACATGATGCCACCTACTCAAGGCATTTGCCACAACATTTTCCTTTACTTTGATATGGGACCTCAAAATCATACTTGCACAAGAATTCCATCCAACGTTGCTAGCGGGAATTGAGATTAGATTGAGTAAAAATATGCTAAAGATTGCAATAATCAGTTTGAAGCTCAAATTGCTTGCCAAGAAGGAAATGATGCCAATGCGCAAGAGCATGTGCTATTGTAGGAAGCACTAATTCATAAGTGGGTTAGTTAAGCTCATGATCTGACTTTTTGTGTGGCTCAAAAGCTACAACATTGTTGTCCTACATAAGAACCACGCCTAGGCTTTTTGACAATGCATCCATGCATACTATAAAATCATCTATTTGGTCTAGCACTACTATGATGGGTGCACTTGTAAAACATTCCTTAAGGATTTGGAAGGCCTTCTCACACTTCTCTGTCCACTCAAACTTCTTCCCTTACTATAGGAAGCAAGTGATGGGATGTGCTGGGAGATCTTTTACAAACTTGCTACAGTATCCTACTAATCCTATAAAACTCCTCACCTTTGCCACACTAGAAGTTACTAGCCACCCCACTATAACTTTGATCATTGAGGGATCTACTGAGATAACCTCACTAACATGGCTCAAATATTGTAGTTCGGTTCAAAAGAACCTACAATTTGCCAAATTGTCAAATAGCTGATTTTCCTTTAGACATTGCAAAAACCTGATGATGTTACGTACCCAGGGATATAATATTACAAAGCATATAGGTTGATGAAGATGTCGATATGTGACATACAGCCCCTTAACTTAGTTATATTGCTTGTATATGCTTTGTAAGTAATAGTAATCTCACTAGCTAATTAGAATGGAAATATTTATCTCATGCCTAGAGAAGTGGTAGATGCAGGTGGTTGATTGTTGTATATTGTGAGTAATGTGAAGAGTATTGTATATTGGAATCTCAATATGGAGATATAGAATGGAGTGGCTTCTTGCATAAGGAGATGATGATGTGAAGTTGACCCTGCAATTCAGATTTGGGATGAATTTCTTTTATGCAAAATTAGGGAAAAATTTTCATATCTTGGAAGCTAGGTGAAGAAATTGAATTATTTTTTTTGTGAGTGTTAGATCTACCTTTCTACATTAATTTATTTCAGATCTATTGTAGAAAAGACGATCAATCAATTTTTTTTTTTAAATTTCTTTTTCTCATTAGGTTTCCTAAGTTTGATGGAAGTGCTAATGCTATAAAATGCCAAAATGGAACAAAATGGAACAAGTTTTCTAAGATAGATGCCTAGCAGAAGAAAAGTAAAGATAATGATAAGAAAGAGGATGATGCTGATTTAATAGAGAAGATGAAGATGAGATGGAGGATAAGAGTACATACAATTTAGGTCCAAGGAAAATTCACTATTCAAATTTCATGGATGCATTCAAAAGAAAAAAGTTGTTTTCATATACCCTAGCAACAAGTAAAACTTCATTGTATGGACTTAGCCAAGCTACTATACGATTAGAAAAAGAAAATCAAGAAGACTCAAATAGATGGTTTGAAGCTCAATATGGACAAATATGTTTGCATTAAAATTTTAAAGCTTTGAATATTGTTCTTGGATATCTTTTTTTTTTTTTATTGAAAGGGGTAAATGCTTTTGACACGGAGCTATGAACCGTTGAGGTCACAAACAGGGGACCTCATCCCCAATTTAAACATTCAACAAATACACCCCAGTGGGGTTTGAACCTTGATGGCAAGAACAACACCACAATAACTTAACCATCATACCGTGCCACTATTGGTGTTCTTGGATATCTTTGGTTAGATACTTTGGGAACAATTAATATTAATGTGCAAAAGTTCATAAAGCTCTGGTATAGGAAGAAAAAAGTAACTTTGCAAGATAGTCCATATAATATGGACATAAGCAAGTACAAGGTAATGTATAGAAGGTTTGGAAGAATGGAAGTAAAATGAAGAGAATGATTAAAAGGAAAGGAGTACTTCCACTCAAAATTAAAAAGAATGAGTGGCTCAAAAGGTTAAAGAATCAAATATATCAAAGAAGGTTCATGAACTAATAGAAGAGGGTGCATTGCATAGACATCCACATCATTGTGATAGGCCTCAGTCATGGAGGCATGGTACTATGCATTAAATACGCACTAGTTATGAGCACAAATGGAATCAAAGTAACAAGTATGGACATACATTGAATAAGAACAACCAATATGGATTTACATGGAATCAAAGGAACAACTATAAGAATTTTTGGCATCTAAGAAGCAAGGGTTATTTGTTGAAGCAAAGGAGGAATTACTTTGATGGTGAATGGAATAAGAATGGCACAAAAAAATATGGAATAAGGTTGAGAGCTAGGTACAAAAGCAAAAGTCTCTATGAAGATTAGGTATGGATGGTTGGATGATAGGGCATTGCATCATGTTTGAAATGACTTGTACTAGTCTTACTATTTGGCTTCTCTCATGTTTTGGGGATGAAACAAGTCAAGGAGGATGGGTACCTAGGGATATAATATTATAAGGTATATACGTTGATGGAGATGCCGACATGTGGCACATATAAATTTTAGTTATATTGGATGCATATGCCTTGGAAGTCATCCCGCTAGCTAATTAGAATAGAAGTATTTATCCCTAATGTGGGGAAATAGTAGTTGTAGGTAGTTGAGTGTTAAATATTGTGGTGCGTAGGCAAGAGTAATGTGAAGGGTATTATATATATTGGGAACTTAATATAGAGATATAACTTGAAGCGGCTTTTTACCTAAGGAGGATTGCATGGTGTTACCCTACTTGAAGGGTTTATCCATTTTTTATTATTCAATATATTATTGATCTAATCTTGCATATTTTAAATATCACATGTAAGGATTGTAACATATGAAGATGCTCTATATGGTCCTCCTCTAACTTAGAGTAAATCAATATGTCATCTAAGAAGACTAGCACAAATTGATCCAAGAAGTTATGAAACATTCCATTTGTAACATTCATGAACAATGTAGGGTTATTGGTAAGGCCAAAAGGTTCCATTGTGAACTCATAAGGCCCATAGTGAGTTCTAAATTTAGTCTTGTGGATATCGACCTCCACTATCTTCAACTCGTGCTAACTAGATTTAAGGTCTATTTTAGAGAACACTTTCTCCTTTCAAATGATCAAATAGGTCGCGATC